>JACBWV010000825.1:4530746-4570746 GCA_013435795.1 Chlamydomonas sp. ICE-L
ACCCACACATTTACAGCCATGGCTGGCCCACCCACCCACACCCACACAGCCATGGCAATGCCCACACACACCCTTACAGCCACGGCAGTGCCCCTAACCACCACTAATGTATAATCCTGTGGCAGTACCCCACTTGCCCCCACCCATTCAGCCATGGCAGTGCTCCACGCCCACCCATACAGCCATGGCAGTGCTCCACGCCCACACATACAGCCATGGTAGTACCCCTCACCCACCCATACAGCCATGACAGTACCCCACACATGTGCATGCATACAGCAATGGCAGTACCCCGCCCCCACCTACATAGCCATGGTAGTACCGCACTCCCACCAATACAGCCATGGCAGTGCATTACCCCCCCCCCCCCCCCCACAGCCATGACAGTGCCCCACCCCCTGCCACTCAGACACGTCATTGCCCTACCCCCACCCATACAGCCAGAGCATCGCCTCACCCCCACCCATACAGCCATGGCAGTGCCCCACCCCCACCCATGCAGTCATGGTAGTGCCCCACCCCCACCCCCATGGCAGTGTTCTACACCCACTCATACAGCCATGGTATTGCTCCACACCCACCCATGCAGCCATTGGAGTACCCCACCCTCACCCCCATGGAAGCTTCACAACATCATTGTCAGAATGCGAAGCTGAAGTCAGATCGCTATTCCTCGGCATTTATCCGTGGTCAGACGTCACAAATCACAGGTCCACCTGTATCGGCGTAAAGGAGGCAGCCCTCGCAGGCCCAGCCAGATAGCATTTATCACGCCCTCCCCCAAACGAGTGCCCAAGGAGTGCTCAACTTCGAGCTCTGTCGAAAGGTGCAAAAGAGAAGCGGAATGGTGCAGCGAGGAGAAAGTTATGAGGAGCTTTATGTTTCGCGTTTACCAGGTCGGTCGACGCTCATATGTGAGCAGTCCCAGGCCAAGCATCGCTAATTCAAGAGGTCAGACTCGCTCACCGGTATAAAATACGGCCGGCTCTAGCTGGCTTGTAACATGGGCACTTTGTACTCCAGCCAGTACAACACTTACATCGTGTTCAACCATACGCACACAGCATTACCTGAACAGCGATTCGTGCAACATGTTACAGGTGGGAAAGAGAGCCTCATCGGCAGGCCTGGCATTTGCCCAGCAGGCCCTTCGTGGGTTCAGCTCGGCACCTGCTCCTCCAGGAGTTGGTGGAGCAGCTGCTGCTGCTGCTCCTCCTCCCCCTCCTCCTCCTCCTCCTCCCCCCAGCAATGAGATGGAGCTTTTTATCGACGGAAAGGCTATCACCGTGCCCAAGAACTTCAGCGTGTTGCAGGCATGCGATGCTGCTGGTGTAGATGTCCCTCGGTGAGATAGCAGAAACACGCGTTCTGTAATCGCCAATCATAAAGTTTACTGTGAACTGACGTCTTGCTTCCCAACACTCCTTTGACGTAGTTTCTGCTATCACCACCGCCTCTCCATCGCTGGTAACTGCCGCATGTGCTTGGTCGAGGTCAGTTTCACCATAGGCGGTTTATGAATCAATGTCTGAATTGACTGTTATTGCATGAACTAGCTGCGATCGCTCTATGCGAGGCTTGTTGTCGTTGAAATGTACGTGGGGCATCTAGGAAGTATCGTATTGCCGTCTGTATCGAGCCACGTTTGGAATGAGTTACTTCCCTGACTCTAGTAACTTCACGAGCTGCAAAGGCAGAAGAATCGACCAGATGCTCTGAGGTCGCTGACGTGATCAACTGAGGACTTTGGGCGGACTCAGAGCAAGTGTATTTCATCGTCACAGCAGCAGCAGCAGCAGAAAATGGAGAAGCAACAGCAGCTAGGAGGAGGTCTGAACTCTCCAGAGCTGTCAGCCCCACCTCTGCCTCCTATTGAACAGACAGTCTCAGCAGCATGCTGTGTTGCTCATATTCAGTTATGCCCCTGGGAGAAGAAATCAGAGAGCACACATTTGTTTTGGAGGCGAGGGTTGGAGGTAGTCGTTTCAAGTGAGAAGGATGCAAGGAGAAACAAGTCCTATGTGCACGATCATGGAGCAGAAAGGAGACAGGAATCTGCTGTAATTATGGGTCAAGAAGTGGAAGGCCTAGATGTACCATGGATGCTTTTTTCTCATCTGAGCCGTGGTTCCATGACGAGTGGCCTGGAGGATAGGGGATCAGAAAGGGACACAAAGAAGCTAGCAACGTACTCTGAACTCTCATCTCATAACATGCAGTCACTGTGTGCAACATATTCCGGAAACAGAATATCATTTGGTGATTTGGTTAGTCAGCGAAACAGTCAGACATCTAGCATGGCCTCGTGTCGTACGGGAGCAGGCCTCATGCTCAAAAAGCATTCTGTATCAGGGCTCTTCTTAAAACTGAATACCAGCGTCCATATCTTTGTTTGTCCAGGTTGAGAAGGGCCCCCCCAAGCCTGTAGCCTCCTGTGCCATGCCTGCTGGACCTGGCATGAAGGTCTTCACTGATACTCCTATGGTGAAGAAGGCCCGTGAGGGTGTCATGGAGTTTCTGCTGGTAAGGCACTTTTTCCTATTTATGGTCATGATGAAGAGGTGAGCAACTCGACTGATGATGAGAATGCAGAATGCAGTCAAGTCATGCAGTTCGCGCGTCTTTCCTCTGACTCCCACAGAAGCAGCAAGGATTTGTACATTTGAGCATCCATCCATTCATCCATCCACACAAACACCACATACTCACCCACACCCACACACAAACCACCCACATGCACCCACCACCCACCCGTCCATCCATCCACACAAACACCCACATACTTACACCCACCCACACACACAAACCACCCGCATGCATCCAGCACCCATCCATCCATCCACACAAACACCCACACCCACACACTCATACACACCCACACACCAACCACCCACATGCACCCACCACACCTTTGTCCATCCATCCATCCCTCCACACGAACACCCACATTCTCACCCACACCCACACACGAACCACCCACATGCACCCACCACCCATCCACCCATCCATCCACCTGCGCCAGCCGTCAAGCCTCCAGCCTAGCGTTTATGCACTCGGCAGCGGAAGCTGATCACGAACACATTCATCCTCATCTTCATCCCACCTTCATGCTGCAGATCAACCATCCCCTGGATTGCCCCATCTGCGACCAAGGTGGCGAGTGTGACCTGCAGGACCAGGCCATGATCTTCGGAAGCGATAAGTCTCGTTTCATGGAGTCCAAGCGTGCTGTTGAAGACAAGAACTTGGGTCCTCTGGTCAAGACTGTCATGAACAGATGCATCCATTGCACCAGGTACATATCCTCACTGCCATAAATCTATCTATCAGCCTTATCCTATATGCATGCCTAAACCCACATATGTAGGGGGCGGCAATATTATATCATGTATGAAATCATGTCAAGGCTGTCATGAACATATGCATCCATTGCACCAGGTACAACTCACTCACCGCCACCAATCTATGCCTGACCCTATATGCATGCCTAAACCCATATATGTCGGGAACGGCATTATGATATCATGCGAAATCATGTCAAGATTGTCGTGAACAGATGCATCCATTGCACTTGGTACAACTTTCTCACCGCCACCAATCTATGCCTGACCCTAAATGCATGCCTAAACCCATTTATGCCTGCCCATATCCATACATGCATGCCCATACCCATATATGCATGCCCATACCAATGCATGCCTGACCCTATATGCCTGCCTTAAATATATGCCTGCCCATACCTAAAAGATATGCCTGCCCATGCCCAAAATATACTTGCCCGTACCTATACATGCCTGCCCATACCCGTATTTGTCTGCCAATACATGCATGCCCATGCCTACATATGCCCCACAGGTACAATTCCTCACTGCCCTCAATCTATGCCTGGTCAGTCCTCCGCAGGTTTTTTTGCTATCTTTTTACTCGGATCTCCAAATGACATTCTGAGACCATTATTGAGTTTGGGTTGACAAATTGCAGCGTATGATATTGTATATAAATGGTAACTTTGGCCTAGTCAGACTGCCGGCATCATACGATGAAACGATATCATGCTACCATATTGCTGGTCCCTACATGTATGCCTGCCCATACCCATACATGCCTGCCCGTACCCCTCAAAACATGTACCATGTCCGTCTCCGGGTCTGATCACGCAGGTGTGTGCGCTTCGCCAGTGAGGTTGCTGGAACTGGCCATTGAGTTTGGGTTGACAAATTGCATCATATGATAGTGCATATAAATGGTAAATTTGACCTAGTCAGACAGCCGGCATCACTGGCAAGATGGGTGTCGTCGGTCGTGGTCGTGACTCAGAGATCAGCACCCATGCCAATACATGCCTACCCGTACCCTTACATGCCTACCCGCACCCATATGTGCTTGCCCATACCCCTCAATACATGTCTCATGTCTGTCTCCGTGTCTGATCATGCAGGTGTGTGCGCTTCACCAGTGAGGTTGCTGGAACTGGCGAGATGGGTGTCACTGGTCGTGGCCGTGACTCAGAGATCGGCACCTACGTGGAGAAGCTCGTGACCAGTGAGCTGTCTGGCAACGTCATCGACCTGTGCCCTGTGGGTGCCCTCACCTCCAAGCCCTTTGCCTTCACCGCCCGTAGCTGGGAGTTAAAGAACACTGAGTCCATCGACGTCAGTGATGCACTGGGTTCCAACATCCGCATCAACAGCAGGGGCACTGAGGTCATGCGCATCCTGCCCAGGTTGAATGAGGCTGTAAATGAGGAGTGGCTGTCCGACAAAGGACGCTTCCAGTACGATGGCCTCAGACGCCAGCGTCTCAATGTCCCCTTGGTCAAGGTGGGTGGTGTTCCTAATAGACAAATAAATATAAAATAGTAGCCTTGTTGCGAGGCGTGTGGTTAAGGGGTCAAGCCCGTTTGCTTTCACTGGGGCCAACCACCAATAGTGTGGGTGTGTGGGTGGTGGGGCTATCATCCCCCTTGTGCATGTGGCAATGGACTGGAAAGAGACAGTGGCATGGGTGTGAAGTTTGGTGCTGGCATGCTTTTGAATTGCCATGGTGTCCCCCTATCAGCAACAACGTCCTTTGTGTTATCCCCCCCCCCCCCCCCCCCCCCCCAAAAGAAAAAAAACCAGCCCCCCACGTAGAAACGATTACCCATCCATTTCACAGGGGCCCGATGGTCTGAAGCCCGCCAACTGGGCCGATGCTATGCTCGCCATCAAGGAGGGCATCAGCAAGGCCCAAGGAAATGAGATCAAGGCCATAGCTGGCAAGTTGACCGATGCCGAGACCCTCATATCAGCCAAGGACTTGCTAAACCGCCTGGGATCCGGCAACATAATGCATGAAGATGGCTCCAAGGACTTCAGCGCTGATATTAGGTCCACTTACTTGGCCAACTCCACTATAATGGGCCTGGAGGAGGCCGATGTGATCCTGCTGGTGGGAACCAACCCTCGACTTGAGAGTCCGGTGTTCAACGCTAGGCTGAGGAAGACTTGGCTGGATGGAGCCCAGGTGGGTGTCCTAGGTTATTGTAGTGGTGATGTTTTTAAGCTGGGGGAATGTGGGTTAGGGAAAGGAGGGGTGGGCTGGAGCCCAGATGGGTGTCCTCTAGGTTATGGCAGTGGTGAAGTTTTTAAAGCTGGGGGAATGTGGGCTGAGGAAGACTTGGCTGGATGGAGCCCAGGTGGGTGTCCTGTAGGTTATGGCAGTGATGATGTTTTTAAGCTGGGTGAATGTGGGGAACTGCTGTCCCAGCATTCTCTCCTTAGGTACCATGCCATCAGATCAGATTAGTTTAGACAATCACAGGTATAAACATATCTTAGCTGTGATCTGTTGAAACCATTCCTTGTTAGTCAGGAAATTCCCGTTTGCTTGAAAATGACAGACCATGAGCCACGGTTTGCTGGAGATCACCAGCTTTTGGCAACACAATTTTCCAACCCATGTATGGGAGGAGGTCATATAGTTTGTTGTTCCCGTTCTAAGCTGATTGACCTTGACCCTGACCTTGACTCTGGCCTTTACCTGAAGCTTCCCCCTGTTTTATCCTTCACTTCAGGTTGGCCTTGTAGGTGCCCCTGTCGACCTGACCTACGCCTATGACCACCTGGGCACCGATGCCGCTGCCCTGGGCAAGCTGGCCTCTGGCGACTCGCCTTTCTTTGCCACACTAAAGGCCGCCAAGAAGCCTGCTGTCATTGTTGGCCCTGGAGTGATGAAGAGGGCTGACCGCGACGCCATCATGAAGAGCGTGCATGAGCTGGTGGAGAAGGCTGGTGCGTGGGTCTCTCTCTCTCTCTCTCTCTCTCTCTCTCTAGTTTTGTGTACATGTGTATTGTGCTGGATGATAGCAGCAGCCGGGCAAGAGCTAGGGATTGTTTTCCGCTATATACAGTGATTGTTACTTTTGACCCCGTTTTGGCCCCAATTATCGCTTTAAAAATGACCCCCCCCCCCCCCCCCCTAAATAGCCCTTAACAGCTATAAACAACTGTAGAAATGCTATCTCTGGAGGAGGCCCCAAACCATTAAGCTAAAAAAACCAACGGTCAGATTAAAAGAATCCCTGGCAACAGCATGCATATCATGTTGGGCAGTGGGCTTGGGGAGGGGGAGGCAGCACAACCTGGGGTGAGTACTGAAATATTATGTTGTCTGGCTGGCTAGCTGGCTGACCAAGGACCCAACCGAACAATCAATCAGCCAGGCAAACAACCAACCAAGTAATCAATCAGACAACCAAACTCTATATCAGCCAAACAAACAAGTAACCAATCAATCAGCCAAACAAACAAATAAACAATCAATCAGCCAAACAAACAATTCTACCTAGTGTTGGCTTTGTTGTGTGTTGCTTCTTGGCGCCTGTCAAACATTCGTCATACCTCTACATGGGTGGTGGATGCCGCGGGTAGCCTACAGCAATTCCCCCCTGCCACTCACACGAGGGTGGTGGGTGCATGTGAAGACCACCGGGGGCTGCCATACACGGCTCCTGGTGATAATAACTCATGCCACAATCCAACAACATGCTCATTGCAACCTTTGTTCGCTTCATCCACCAGCCACGATTGTCAGAATCAGAATCATGCAGTTGACCACCATAATTTGGGCCCTTCTTGGGACGCAGATCTGGCTGCTGTGAGAGGGGTTGCAAAAAGTAGCCTGTCTGTTAATGGGTAACGATGTGGTATCCTTCAGACAGGCAAAGTTTTGCAACCCCTCTCATAGCAGCCAGATCTGCATCCCAAGTAGGGCCAAAATGATAGTGGTACACCTCTGAACAGGTTGAAACAAAATGGACTTAATAAGGAGTGTCAATACTATTGCCATTACACTACTGAACCGGTTGAAACAGGATCGACTTGAGAAGGAGTGTGACAGTACATATGCCATTACACCCTTGCAGAAATTGTGTTTATATCATCCTTTCAGATTTCAACTTTCTAGACCCCGTCAGGGTGTATCCCCCCCACCCCCCACCCTGTACTCTCGTCAGTGTCTTTTTTCCAGAAAGCTTGAGGCCATTTTGGTAGCCACAAGTGGCGACCAAAGGCTCATTCTGGGCATCACTGCCCCCCCCCCCCCCCCCCCCCTCCCCCGCCACACACACACACACACACACTCATGAACACACACAAACACACACACCTCGTGTTCAAGTAGTCCAGGGCTCTCCCCCGTTCTCCTTCCTGAAGGGATGTCTTAATCAGCACTGATCACGCCTCTCCCTTCCGTGCACCAGGTATCGTTAAGCCTGATTGGAACGGCTTCAATGTCATCCACCAGTCCGCCTCTCGTGTGGCTGCCCTAGATCTTGGCTTCCAGCCCTCTGTCTCTGCCCAGTCTGCCCCCCCTGCCAAGTTTGTGTACTTGCTGGGTGCTGATGACTACGAGGATGCTGAGGTGCCAGCTGACGCCTTTGTGGTGTACCAGGGTCACCATGGAGACAAGGGAGCTGCTCGGGCTGATGTCGTACTCCCAGGTAAGTACTTTTCTCAGCTTTTTGTAGGTCCAGTTGTGTAGAAAAAGTTGCGATGCAAGCCTGGTTTCAGGATTGTGGCGTTACATGGGATAGGGCTAACTGCGAAGTGCGTAGCCTCAGGGTGTTCGGCAGCTCGTCACACTGCGGTCGCACCCAGTCGCTCATTTTGCGATGCGTCGCACAGAAAAATACTTCAGACAAATTACCTCGGCACCTTCCCTGTGGTGGATGCTTGATGCTGAATGAGCAGCTGACAAAGGTGATTGCAGGTTCAGTTTCACCCTGTAGTCTGTTATCACTAGACAGGTATTGGGAAGGGATAGGACATTTCTGTTGCCAAAAGCTTGCAGGCTGGTGAAGTGGACAAGCTTGTAAGGCCGACACAAGCTTGTAAGGTCCCTGGAGGAGGCCAAAATGCATTAAGCTAGAAGAAACCTACTTACAGATTTGAAAATATAATCTCTGGCATCATCATGCTTATCATGTTGGGCGGTGGGCTGGGGGAGGGGGAGGCAGCACAACCTGAGGGTGAGTACTGAAATATTATGTAAGCTGGCTGGCTAGCTGGCTGACTGAGGACCCAACCAAAGAATCAATCAGCCAGCCAAACTACTGAAATACTGCCGTCGATACTGGTAATTGATTGATTGCGTATCATTTGAAGGAGAACATAGCCAGTGAGGAGTTTGAATGGGTCTTCCTCACTTGTGTCGATGCTAAACATAGCTTTACGTTTCGTTTCAGAAAGGGAGTCTTCTGGTAGCAATCAGGGATTTGGTGTCTATCAAGGTTAGGCTCCTGGTAGCAATTTGGGTAGGCGGCCAGGGGGGGGGGGGGGGGGGGGGGGGGGGGGGCAAGATTCAAGTCTCATGGTAGTGGAAAGTTTGGCCAAAGCAGGGTCCCAGTTAGCGATTGCTACTGTTAGCAGGGGAAAAGCTCCAATGCTGAAGTGTTGATGCTGATTCGTCATGTTTTCTATGTGCTGATCTATGTCGATGACTTCCTCATCCTTGCGGGAGAAAGGTAGTACTATGACGAGCTTATTGCTGATATGCATGACCTGATTGCTGCTGCAATGCCTTATACCTACCTCCAGGTGCTGCCTACACTGAGAAGGCTGGTCTGTACGCTAACTTTGAGGGTCGTGTTCAGCAGACACGTGCTGCTGTGAACACAGTTGGAGATGCTAGGGAGGACTGGAAGGTTGTGCGTGCGCTGTCAGAGATGCTCGAAGTGACCCTCCCGTATGACTCTATTAAGGCAGTGCGGGCCCGCTTGGCCGAGGTTGCCCCCCACTTTGCCGTTGTTGGTGATCTGGAGTCTACTGTCTGGCTGAACGGCGAGTACATGAAGGGATTGGCTCCCTCCAAGCCTGCTTCTTCTGAGCCCTTTTCCTCCCCTATCGACAACTTCTTCATGACAGACGCCATCTCAAGGGCCTCATCCACCATGGCCAAGTGCGTCCTTGCACGCGCCAAGTAAACAGTGCCTAGGTGCAATGGCGCTGCATGGCCACAACCTAGTGCTCTGGGTTCAAAGAGGGCTGCTGTGGAGGATGAAGAGCTACCTGGCTAGGTTGTTGGACTTGAAGCTGAACTTGGTAACATGGCTCCAGCCTCTAAAGCTGCTCGCCGTCTTTGGCTAGGTTGCAGGGCTGCTGTCCCCGCAGCCAGCAGTGCATTTATGTGGAAGACACATTTTGGTTGGTTGCGTCCTCCTCGACTTACCGCCCTCTGCATTTCTCGTCAAGATTTACCACCTCTGGTCCTGTGGTTAGCATCCGGAATCAGGATGCACTATCTCCATGTCTTGCTTGCTTTCCCCGGAGCAACACACATACCCTCAGAAGTGGTTGACTTGTTTTGTTGGGATCCAGTTAGGGATCCCAACTCTCGAGTTGTCACACGGCTTGTTTTTTAATTTGTTTGCTCACACGTTGCATAACGGCATACATACCCTTTAGCCCTGGCAAACATAGACATTAGCTTTTAGATTTCTTGGCTTCATAGTACGTGACTACGTGTAACTGTAGCTATGCCAGACTGCCGATTGCCTTCTGTACTTTTGTCTTCCCTCACCTGCCTTCGAATCTGTATCGTGACGAGCCAGCCTGCATTCATGCCGGACTCCCGAGTGAGGACAAATTGACAATATGTATGTATGTTGTTACAGTCCAGGGGTAGGCATAAGGGACTTGCCAAACCGTGAAGGAAGGGCATACAAAGAGAAAGCACTGATGAACTGAACCGAAACAATCTATTTACCGACGTGCCCTAAGTTCGTGCTACAGTGATAATTTAATTCTACAATAATGAAGACCCTGGATTCCTGGGCTGGCTGGAAGGTTGTAGGGCTGCTCGTAGAGGAAAATGCATATTTGCAATGATTTGGGAAATACAGGAGTAAGTCCTGAACAACCGTGCACCGTATCATAGTCGATCATGAAGCGACTAAGTTAGGCCACCGCCTGTTTATCTGTATGTGAATATCCAATCTTAAACTTGGTTACGTATCTTGAGCCAGCAATTTGGCTGCTCGCCGTCTTCGGCAGTATTTTTTACTAGGGAAAATATGAACTCAAACAGAGCGCAGGCAAATCATTTTTGTATCATTTCAATCTTGTTTTCGTTGTATTGTTTGCTTCTTCTTCTGAACGATAGAAAATAAAGACAAATAATATCATTCCTCTGCATTCCTATTAATTACTTAATCAAATTTCTTCATACATTCATGGATAAACAGAGAATGAATACCGGTGCCTACCGTATTGCGTTTTCGACCCGACCAAATACTAGGTATGTACCGGTATCCATTAACCAGACAATTGCTTATTGGGCCAGTAATGGTTTCCAATCCGATTTGTGTGCTCCCTCGTTTGTATGAATACGGTATACGGTAACCAGGTGTTAACTAATATAGTAGCATGCATGTCTGGGATTCCTGTGGCAGTGTGGTGTTGACTTTTTGGCTTGGCGCCCCCTTCTGGTGGGCAGGAGCCCCCAGGGCCCAAGCTGGGGCAGGGATACCCATCTATCAAGTGTTTGTTTTGTCACCATGGCCCTTGCAAAGTCGTGAACCCTGGCTTCGGTCAGCTGCACCTGTGCAACCTGCTCCGATTTCTATCTCTCCCACCCTCCGCCAATTTTCCGCTGCTGGCTATACGCCATGGAATTGTCTTGCTATTAAAAGAACGCTGTCAGTCGGCGATTTGTTGCTGTGGGTGGTCTGCGAGAGACTTAGGATTGGAAGACGATGAGAAGCCCAGACTAGAGTTGGTTAACAAAAACATTTAACGGTAACAGTAGGGGGGGGGGGGGGGGGGCGTCTAGGAAGTTGCTCATATATCGCACTCCCTCAAGTTAGGGGCCTAAAGGGGTACTAAGCCCCGAAACCACCGAGAAATTTCGAAATTGACTATTGCAGGGGGTAGATTCCGGGAGATGGGCCTCACAAGCTTGAGGGGGGTGGGTGGGTGGGTGGGGAATAAAACAAGTCTGAAGGTGTGGTCCCGAAAACACTTCGAAGACCCCCCCCCCCCCTTGATACCAGTAACAAGTATATTATATTTTTGTTCTCAATGCATGCTACGGATATGGTGGACAGGTGGAGTTCGTTAAACATCGACAAATCAAAAATATATCATCGCAATTATTTCTGCCGATCTTCGCCCAAGTAAGTTACACATGCTGCCAAAGCTATATCCAGCAACAATCCAGAGACAATTTGTTTTAGTTGTTTCATCTGTTACAGAATGCCTCAGCAACAGGATATCAGACGGAAGGAGGGCTGAGGGCAGATCACAAGTCTAGTAAGCGCGTGCTGTTAGTCACTCTACTAGTCTATTCCACCTCCTGCAAGTTGTCTGTTACCTCAGCCTCAGTCAGAACCCTGAACCAAGTTGAAGTTCAGCCTCAGTCAGAATCCTGAACCTGCAGTGAGCCCCAAAGATGCCCACTTCAATATAGCTACCATTCACTCCGCAACAGGAGCTCAGCCGGAAGGAGGGCTAAAGGCAGACGGTAAGTCTAGTATGCGCTTGCTGTTGGCCACTCTATTCCCCCTCATACAAGTAGTGTGTTACCTCAGCCTCAGTCAGAGCCCTAAACAAATTTGAAGTTCAGCCTCAGTCAGAATCCTGAACTTGCGGCTAACCCCTAAAATGCCTCAATAAGGCTGAAGGCAGATGGTAAGTCTAGTATGCGCTTGCTGTTAGTCACTCTATTCCACCTCCTGCAAGTAGTCCGTCACCTCAGCCTCAGTCAGAATCCTAAATGTGCGGTCAGCCCCAATGATGCCCACCTCAATATTGCTACCAGTCACTTGCCCCTCAAACCCTTCCTTCAGCGTCAAGAGCGCAGTGTGCACTGCGTCCTCAATCCCCACCTCCTCGCTGTACCGCTTTTCGAGGAATGTCTTGGCATTCACCATGTTCTTTCCAATGGCAGAGGCCTTCCAAGCAAAGTACGAGCCTGAGGGATCAATCTGGTAGAGCTGTGGGCCATTGTCGTCAAATCCAGACATGAGCAGGGACACGCCAAAGGGCCGAACACCTCCAGATTCTGTGATAGGTCGCAGGGGCAAGGACCTTGTCAACATGAGTGATATCTTAAGGTAACCGCAAAGACAGAGTTGAGTAGGCTTTAGATAGTTAGTTATTTAGTTAGTTTTTTTAGTTAGTTAGTTTTGTTTAAGGCAGTTTAGATAAGGCAGCTGCCTTTCCTAGGGTGTACTGAATTTAAAAGGCCTTATACAATTCACAATTAAAACCAAAAAGTTTAATTAAGCATTCTATAAAAACCGTTTTTAGTTAGTTAGTTTTGTTAAGTCTACTATGTTTCAGGCAGCCCTGCTGAGTCTAGGGGGGCATGGCAACACCGCATGCAAGAAAAGAGACAGACAAGTTGAGATACACACACAGAACAAGCAACAAAATGGTTGGCCTGTGGGCTGCTAATCTCATGTAAGGATAGGCATGTCTTATCAATCCCCAGCTATTCCCAGAGAACAAAGAACCCAAAGTTCTGAACTCTTCGTACATACTCATGAATCCATCGTCCAATCTGGATAGTTATTGTGCTGTATTTCAGGGGACTGTCTGGCCATGGGATTCACATTTTAATCTAGATGATTCATCCCAGTAACCACTGTGTAGAGCTACCGCTGTGTAGAGCAAAACGTCCCAACCATGCCAAGGACTAATCGGAGACCAGAACAAATGCATGTACTATAGTGTAACCGCTGTGTAGTGCAAAATATCCCAACCACGCCAAGGGTTAATCCGAGACCAGGACTAATGCATGTACTGTAGTGTAACCACTGTGTAGTGGTGCAAAATGTTCTAATCATGCTGAGGGTTAATCCTAGACCAGGACAAATGCATGAACTGCAGTGCATGAAACGTAGTGTAACCACTGTGTAGTGCAAAACATCCCAACCATGCTTCGGGTTAACCCGAGACCAGAACAAATGCATGAACTGTTGTGTAACCGCTGTGTAGTGCAAATATAATAATCATGCTAAGGGCTAATCCAAGACCAGGACAAATGCATGAGCTGTAGTGTAACCGCTGTGTAGTGCACAACATCCCAACCATGCCAAGGGCTAATCCGAAACCAGAAAAAATGCATGTACTGTAGTGTAACCGCTGTGTATTGCAAAATATCCCAACGCTAAGGTTTAATCCGAGACCAAAACAAATGCAAGAACCAGCTGCAGGGTATGATTGGGTAAGGATCGGAAATATATCCCTGCGAAGGTGATACCTGGTATAATGTGCATGAGTATGGGGGACGAGGTGTGTGTGTGTGTGTGTGGGGGGGGGGGAGGGACAGAGGTGGGGAATCGGTTAAGGTGAGTAATTGAGGTTGATATGAGGTAGCAGGCAGGTGCACTTACGTGTGAACTCTTGCATCACTGCTGCTGTCTCTCTAACAAGCTGTGCCACAGGGATCTGCTCCTTGTACAATGTGTAATAGCTCTGCGCCGTCTTCCTTGCTCTGCGTACTAACAATCTGAAGTCTGGTCCCAAGCCGCTGTACACCACCGCGATGTTGGAGGTGATGATGGAAATCTTTTGGACTGTCTTCTCATCAACGAGCAGGCTGGGGAGCTTCTTCTCTGTGGCAATGACCACACCGTCTTGGGCACTGATACCCAGGGATGTAGCACCTCCAGCAACAGCATTCAGAGCATACTCCAGCTGCATGAGCTTCCTACGTGGCAGTAACAAGATGGCACATTACATCTGGTACTGACATACCGGTAAGGCACAATACTTGGCAAAGTGGGTACAATTTAACTAAGTCACAGCATGAGATAATGCTGAGGCGCAACCATTTACCAAGCAATTAACACTAAAAGCGGTACGTGGCAGCTGGAAATGATTTGACACACTACAATCCTAAAGAACTTACGAGGTCATGGAATCTTTTTGCAGTATCGAATCAATACTCCAACAACTAAAAACTGAATATGTTTGTCATGTCTGTCCTATACAACCACAGCCAATTATGTGTCGAGCTGCAGCTCCCAAGATCTATCGTTCGTCGCATGGAATCTCCGTCAATTATTTATCTCACAAATCTGGCTGTGGATGAGACACCTACATGACTGAGGACACATCTGGGATGACAGTTGCGACTGAGGATGGGGGGATGGGGAATATCTGGATTGAGGAGATATTGGAAACAGGCTTTATTGCACACACTAGGTCTTTCTGATGGCACACTCCTACTAGATCATATTTGGAGTACTAAAAGTGTATGGCTGATGGCTAATGGCTAGGGAGAAATTGCTGGATGGTCATGCAACCATGTGCTAGAAGAAAAAACGATCTGCCCAGAGTTGCAAGAAGCTTTAAAGTACTCACCCGCTTGGCGAGAAGGTCGTCAAACTGAAGGAATATGAGCTCTGAAGCAACGACAATGTTCAGCGTCAGAAGAAGGATGCGAAAATGGGGATCGAAAGCGTCTTACCTCTCCCATCTCGACAGGCGATTAAAGAAACTGGAAGATAAATAAAATTAACGGGCTTCTCGCGGGAATAGCAGATCTAGACTAGCTCGGCGATTTTGAGTAGAACTGGTAGAGTTCTCGATTTGAGCGTTCCCAGGGGCAGTACTGCCGGAGTACAACCGGATGTACAGTAGTGCTACAGCTGCGAGTTGATCTGAGGGGGGGAGATCGTGTTCTTGCTAATGTTCAAGCGACTGGCAGCAGTCGTCACAAAGAACGTGCCCTTATTCGCATTCCAAAGCTTCGCGACCTACTCGCCGCCAGGCTTTCGCTCCGTTTGCACCAGTGCATGCAGCCTCATGCCTACTGTTGGCGTCAACCGCGATAAGCTGTTCGAAAAGCTCGGATGCACCTTCAGTAAGAATAGTCGCTGAGCAGAAGCGCCAACTGTCCCATGGTCAGCTACCACCTACATCCGCTCACTACAATTTCGCTCCCTTTTCACAGCCGATGAGGAGTTCGAGGAGTTGTGCTTCGACTATGGTATTGAGCTCGACGATGTTGTAAGTAGTTATTATCCTGGGATAGAATAGATGGATGTCTGAGTACTGGAGGTGGTCTGAAAGAAACTGTTGGATGAGGAGTTGGAAGGAAGGGCTACAGATGAGGGTCGCCTGCCCTTCATTCCACTCTCATGAGTGTCTTGACAGTCTTTCTTAAATGATGTGTGTGCTGAAATGGGGGGTACAAACTCTTGTGGAGGACACTGGCACTCATGAGCAGGGAACGCAATATGAAATCATATGATATAATGTCATCATATGATATCAGATGGTGCAGGCAGTCTGACTAGACTTAAGTAACCATTTAAATACAATATCATATGATGCAATTTGTATGATATCATACTCGCATTTGGTCAACATCATATGATTTGCGGGTCCCTACGCATGAGCCATGAGGTGTGCATGGCTCCCCCATTGGGGGTGAAGGGCAGCATGGTATACATATGGTATATGATGGTATGCTATGGTGTATGATGACATGATGATATCAGTTTGTGGGTATTCATCATTTGATGCCCACTGCAGTAAATCCATATTTTCTCTTTCGGTTCAAAAGCTGATACCAAAGAAGGTGGTTTACCAACTGTACAGTCAGCAACTTGCTGGTCATCCAACACCAGCACCAACAGCACCATTATCTGCACCAACAAATCACTAGCATCAACATCAACAGCACCACCACCACCACCACCACCACCAACAACAACAACAACAGCAGCACCATTATGTGCACCAACAAAACACTAACATCAACATCAACATCACCACCACCACCATCACCACCACCACCAACAACAACAGCAGCACCATTATCTGCACCAACAAAAATAACAAGAATACCAACAGCAACAACAGCAGCAACAACAGCAACAACAACAGCAGCAGCACCACCAATAATACAAACACCAATCCCACTTTTCCCCTTGCTCGTGTCTTCAGACCTTGCTTTCTTCCTTTCAAGGAGCATGCATAATTTGTTTCTCCCCCTTCTTTCTTCCTTTCAAGGAAGATAGAAAAAAAGGGGGAGAAACGAATTCTGCACACTCCTTGAAAGAATGAACAAGAGGGGGAGAAGAGATGGAGATGTTGGGTAAGGAGCAGGCCAACAAGGGGTTGAATGACGCTAGTTTTGCAGCAGCAGCAGCACCACCACCAATACGAACACGAATCCCACTTTTTCCCTTGCCCGTGCCTTCATAGATGGAGATGTTGGGTACGAAGCCGGCCAACAAGGAGTTGAATGATGCCAGTTTTGCAGCTACCAGTAGCAGGGGCAGCAGCACCACCAACAAAAATTCGAACACCAATCCCACTTTTTCTCTTGCCCGTGCCTTCAGACCTCGGAGATGGAGATGTTGGGTAAGGAGCAGGCCAACAAAGATTTGAACGATGCCAGTTTTGCAGCTGCCAGCGAGGAAGTTATCTACAAGATTGACATTCCTGCCAACCGATACGACATGCTGTGCGTGGAGGGTATTGCACGTGCTCTCAATGTGTTCAGGAGGACTGCTGAGCCACCAAAGTACACATTGGCTGACATGACAGGTGGGTTGCCAGCCAGTTTTTTGTGTGTGTGCGACCGGTCGCACATTGTGCGACGCGGTGCGACCCTTGTGCAACCCTCAGGTGTGCGAGTTTAGGGCGAAATGGTCCAGCACACACTACCAGCACCACCATCCAACCCAACATCCAGTTAAAACCATGCATTAGATGGTTGTGAAGCCCTACACCACCACCACCACCACACCACACCACACCACACCACGACAACCACAACCCCACCGCACCACCAACAAACCACCAACACCACCATCCAACCCAATCCAATCCAACATCCAGGTAAAACCATGCAGAAGATGGTTGTCAAGCCCCAGACCACCACCACCACCACCACCACACCACACCACGACCACCACAACCCCACCGCACCACCAACAAACCCAACCTAACCCAACCCAACATCCAGGTAAAACCATGCAGAAGATGGTTGTCAAGCCACAGACCACCACCACCACACCACCGTACCACCAACACACCACCAACACACCACCAACACCACCATCCAACCCAACCCAACCCAACATCCAGGTAAAACCATGCAGAAGATGGTTGTCAAGCCCCAGACCGCCCTGGTGCGCCCCTTTGTGGTGTGTGCCATCTTAAGGGGATGCACCTTTGACCCAGCCAGATACGCCAGCTTCATTGACCTGCAAGACAAGCTGCACCAGAATCTGTGTAGGCAGAGGTCCTTGGTGGCCATCGGTACCCATGACCTGTCAACCATCCAGGTGGGGAGTGTAGTTAGCGTTTTGGGGAGGGGTTAGTGCTAGTCATGGGGTTTAGGTTTTTTGGGGAGGTGTTAGTGCTAGTCATGGGGTTTAGGGTTTTGGGGAGGGTTGGAGCTAATCATGGAGTCCAGGGTTTTGGGAAGAGGTTAGTACTAGTCATGTGGTCTAGGGTTTGAGGGAGGGGTTAGTGCTAGTCACGGGGTTTAGGGTTTTGGGGAGGGGTTAGTGCTAGTCTTGGGGTTTAGGGTTTTGGGGAGGGGTTAAGGGTTTTGGGGAGGGTTAGAGCTAATCATGGGGTCTAGGGTTTTGGGGAGGGGTTAGTGCTAGTCATGGGGTTTAGGGTTTGGGGTAGGGGTTAGTGCTAGTCACGGGGTTTAGGGTTTTGAGGAGGGGTTAGTGCTAGTCATGGGGTTAAGGGTTTTGGGGAGGGGTTAAGGGTTTTGGGGAGGGTTGGAGCTAATCATGGAGTCTAGGGTTTTGGGGAGGGGTCAGTGCTATTCATGGGGTTTAGGTTTTGGGGGAGGGGTTAGTGCTAGTCATGTGGTCTAGGATTTTGGGGAGGGGTTAGTGCTACTCACAGGGTTTTGGGGAGGGGTTATTGCTAGTCACGGGGTTTAGGGGAGGGGTTAGTGCTAGTCATTGGGTTTAGGGATTTTGGCTCAAGCATGACATGTAGGCACACCCACAGTGGGCGTCGGTCTTACGAAAGGGGGGTGAAGACTGACGGATAACGTCCTCGCGTTCCCCTATCGGACACCATTTTTCCCCATTGGTTATAGGCATGCTTGGGGTGGGCACAAGGGTTTCAGAAGTGTGTGTGTAATCTGCATGTATGATGTTAATGTTTTTGGTGGAGCCCCCCCTTCTGTGGGGCAGGATCCCCCAGTGTTACCCATTTGTCCGTTCGACCATCCATCCATCCATCCATCTGACCGTAATGAAGCCTGACACGTCAGCCAATGGCCTCGTAACTTCCGTTGCCACCTGTCTCCCTCGCGATCACTCTCCGCCAGGCGACGCTGCATCGAACTTGCTTTAACAGGCTATCGCGCGCGCGTGTGTTTGTGCAACCTGCATAGATGTAGGGGAAATGGTAGCTAGGGTTTGGATACATACCTTGATGGTCATGTTTTAACAGGTAATGATAACGCCTGGTGGGGCGTGGTGTTAAGGGTGCCCGTCGTACAATGGTGGGGAGCGGTCTCCTACCTCAACTGGACAAGCTACCATCGCGGTTGACAAGGACCTGCAACGCCAAGAGCGACCGAAGCGGGGGTCATGTTTTAACAAGCATTCGCATGTGTGTGTGTGCTTGTGTGTGCGCGCGTTTGTGTGTTTTTGTATTTGTGTTCATATGTACGTTTGTGAGTGTGTGTTTGAGTGTGTGGACATGTGTATTGCTTGTCCTGCACAGCTTGCATGGAGAGTGTGTGGACATGTGTATTGCTTGTCCTTCACAGCTTGCATGACCTGTCAGCGCATGACCTGTCCTGCATGACCTGTCAGCGCCATCTTGTGTTTGCAATGTTGAGTAAGGAAGTCACCCTGCACCCATCCTCGACTTCACCTGCTTGCATCTATGTGTCCACCAGTTTTGTTTTTAGTGAAAGGAATTTACCCCCATGAGGTGGGTCTCCCGTTCACAAACTAGCGGCATTGAGGATTCAGTTTGAATGGCGCTGTCCTTCAGACGCGTCGCCACTGCGCCGCCATTCTGTCGTTGCATGGCGGCGCAGGGGTTTGGCGCTGACCCCCATACCCCCCCCCCCCCGGCTCCACGCTTTGCGCGCCGCCATGCGATACCTATGCAACAATCCTTCAATCAGCCTTGAGTAGCCCAAGTAGCTACTCAACTTGGCCTACAGAAATCTGAAATAAAAAAAACTGGTTTTCACCTCGCAGGGCCCCTTCACCTACGAGGCCCTTCCGCCTCAGGACATCAAGTTTATGCCCCTCACGCAGACCAAGGAGTTCCGTGCCGATGAGCTGATGCAGCACTACCTTGACAACACTACCTAAACACAACACTACCTTGACACAACACTGCTTCCCACCTTGCAGGGGCCCTTCACCTACGAGGCCCTCCCGCCTCAGGACATCAAGTTCATGCCACTAAAGCAGACCAAGGAGTTCCGTGCCGATGAGCTGATGCAGCACTACCTTGACAACGACCGAGTGTTGAGGAAGTTTGTTCCCATTATTAAGGACTCGGTGGTGTACCCCGTGCTGTATGATGCCAAGCGGACTGTGCTATCTCTCCCGCCCATCATCAATGGTTCGCACTCAGCGGTGAGAGGGAATGGGGAGGAAGGGCGGGGAAGGAGGAAGGATGGGGGGAGGAAGGAGGGGGAGGGTGGGCAGGAAGGAGGGGTGGAGAGGAAGGAGGGGAGGAAGAAGCGCGGGGGGGGGGGGGGGGGGGGGGGGGGGGAGTATTTTGATTAAGGACTCGCTTGTGTACCTCGTGCTGTGTACCATGTGTGCTTCAGTTCGCAAAGAGCGAAACAAACGACGAAGGATTGAAACTACTTTATTTTTGTTCGAGGCATGGATGTGTAAGGAAGATAACAACAGCGGAACAGGTTTGTGGTGCGTGAAAGGTGGGGCTTTGTGGAAAGAGAGTAATGCGGAGAAGCGCAGTGAAGAGCAGAGAAGAGGTGTGGTTGAGTAGCTGGGCTGGTTTGTTTGAAAACTGGAGTTTGAGGGAGGAAGAGATAAGTACGAAGTACAGTCGTGACGTGGTTTCGGAAACTTTCACTGCTAAAAGCTCGCAAGAAATTCTTGTGTTTATATACTTATATGCATATGTATTTATACTTATATATACATACGTACATGCATACTAAAATTATAATTTTATTATCATTGTATTATTTATATATTATTATATTTGACTATTATTTATATACTTTTCTGCATACTTTGGTTGCACACGACAGCGAATACAGCATTCGTATGTTGCCTACTTGTCTACATACTTATATACATACTCACAAACATACTTATGTTGCGCACAACGTGGAATATTGCATTCTTACGTTGCATATACATACTTCAATACATTCGTATGTATACACTCGTATACATACTTCTGGTACCAATAATGGTTGGACAGCACTACAGCCATCACTAGCAATCGCACAACATAATTAAATTCTGCATACGTGAATTATATTGGACAGTTGTATACGTTACATTCCACAACAGCATGCCAGATTCAGTGTATTCTGACCAGGAGGAAATGTTGTACCGTTGCTGTTCTGTTGCACACAACAGCAAATATTGCATTTTTATGTTGCATACTTATATACATACGTATACATACTTATATGCATGCTTCTGTTACGTACAACAGCGCTTGTTGCATTATAACGTTGCGTACTTATATACATATGTATATAGATCCTTATATGCATGCTTCTAGCGAATATTGCATTCTTATGTGCATATTCTTATGTACATAAGTATATACATACTTATATACCCACACATGTACATTCTTAAAAACAAACGTATATATAAACTTAAATACATATGTCTGCTGTGCAATTGCAAGTGATGGTTGCAGTGCTGTCTTATCATTATTGGTTGGACAGCACTACAACCATCACTTGCATTTGCACAACATAATTAAATTCTGTATATGTGAATCATATTGGACAGTTGTAAATGTTACATTCCACAACGGCATGCCAGATTCAGTGTATTCTGACCAGGAGGAAATGTTGTACCATTGCTGTACTGTTGCACGCGATAGCGAATGTGGCATTCTTATGTTGCATACTTATATACATACGTATACATACTTGTATGCATGCTTCTGTTACGCACAACAGCCAATATTGCATTATTACGTAGCGTGCTTATATACATATGTATATAGATCCTTATATGCATGCTTCTGTTGCACACGACAGCAAATATTGCATTCTTATATGCATTCTTATATACAAAAGGAAATACATACTTATATACCTACGCATGTACATTCTTAAATACATACGTATATATAAACTTATATACATACATCTGCTGTGCAATTGCAAGTGATGGTTGTAGAGCCGTCTTACCATTATTGCTTGGACGACACTACAACCATCACTTGCATTTGCACAACATAATTAAATTCTTCATGTAAATTATATTGGACAGTTGTATACGTTACATTCCACAACAGCATGCCAGATCGATGTTTACTGACCAGGGGGTAATGTTGTACCGTTGCTGTACTGTTGCACACGACAGCAAATATTGCATTCTTATGTTGCATACTTATATACACACGTATATATACTTTTATGCATGCTTCTGTTACGCACAACAGCGAATATTGCATTATTACGTTGCGTAGTTATAAACATATGTATATAGATCCTTATATGCATGCTTCTGTCGCAAATGACAGCGAATATTGCATTCTTATGTTGCACACGTATATACATACTTGAATACGTACTTATGTTGCACACGACAGCGAATATTGCATACTTATATGCATTTTAATATACGTATGGATAAAGGTAATGATAACGCCTGGTGGGGCGTGGTGTTAAGGGAGCCCGTCGTACGCGGGTGGGGAGCGGTCTCCTACCTCAACTGGACAAGCTACCATCGCGGTTGACGACGACCTGCAACGCCAAGAGCGACCGAAGGGGGAGTCGAACCCCCGACTAAACGTATGGATATACATACTTATATTCGTGTATGCATACTCTTGTATGCATACTCTTATATGCATACTTCTGTTGTGCAATTTCAAGTGATGGTTGTAGAGCCGTCTTACCATTTTTGGTTGGACGGCACCACAACCATCCCTTGCAATTGCACAACATAATTAAATTCTGTATACGTGAATTATATAGGACAGTTGTATACGTTACATTCCACAACAGCATGCCAGATCGATGTTTACTAACCAGGGGGTAATGTTGTACAGTTGCTGTACTGTTGCATACGGCAGCAAATATCGCATTCTTATGTTGCATACTTATATACATACTTATATACGAGGGGGGGGGCAAGAAAAAAGCTGCCGTACCGCACCTTCGCTTTGGATAGAGCCTATCCTCAAACTATATATATATATAAAAAAGTTTTTTTTAGCCAAAAATAAAGTTGTACAAAAGTTAGAGGGGTCCAAAGTTTTTTTCAACCAAAGCGGCCCAAATCTTAACTTCGCGATAAATCACGTTTGGGTAACCCCATGAAAGATATGAGAGCATAACTGAAATGGGCTTTCAAAGATCTTTCGAATGACCCCCATTTTGGGGGGGGTTGGGTGAGGTAATTGGGTTTTAGGAGGGGTGGGGTGAGGGGGGGTAAAAAAACTTGTAGCCAACTTTATTTCCCCCCTCTTTTTGTATGAAACGTCCACAATTCCAACTCCCATCTGAATCGGACACCATATCGAAGGTGCGGTCCAAAATCTGTCTTTCTGCCCCCCCCCTGCTTATATACATACTTATGTTGCACACGACATCGAATATTGCATTCTTATGTTGAATAATTATATACATTCTTATATACATACTTATGCTGCACACGACAGTGAATATTGCATTCTGACGTTGCATACTTATATACATATGTATATACATACTTATGTTGCACACGACAGTGAATATTGCATTATTATGTTGCACACGTATATACATCTATATATATGTAGACATACATGGATTTCCGACCTGGCTCTAGCTGGCTTTCGAACTTAATTAGCGAGTTACCAATAGCGAATCACCCAAGTACCCACCCTGGCTATCGGCTGAATTCGCGGGTTAGTAATAGCGTTTCTTGACTGAGCCGACTCTGAGTGCGCAAAAATCGAATTCCCAGTTGAGTTTTCAGCGTGCATCAAGATTGCACCTGCGCGCCATCGCCCTCTCTGCCTTTTTGACTGAGCCAAATACCCATCCAAATCCCTACCCAGATTTCGAAAAATGACAGAGCAGATGAATGCGAAGCCGATAATCTATTCCGCATTCGATATGAGCGTTAAAACCAGTAATGGCGCTCAGACTAATTGTCTATAATCTTTTGCTCCTCGATGCGACCATGAATGCGCACAATCAACAAGATTTATGCAGACGGGCGACGAACACAGCCAGCCAGCGAGCTCTTCACAGCGAAAGGCGAGCTCTACATGCCGAAGAGCTTGGGAGCGATGCAAATCAGAGACGGCGTTTGCCAAATGCTGTAGGTCAGCCTGGACCTAATGCTGACAGGCAAGCCGAGCGCCAGGCAGCTAACCAGACACGGCGCGAGGCCAATGCACCCAGGCATGCTGAAGGTAATCCTGCGAGGCAGGCTGCAGAGGCTGTGCGCCAGGCGACTAACCAGACAAGGCTCGAAGCAATTGCTGCCAGACTGGCAGCAGCTAATGCTGCAACGCAGACTAATGTAGCCACCATTCATTTCACGCATGCGCACTTTCACCATGCCTGTGCATCAATTGTGTCACGGTTGGCATCCAGTGGATGCGTTCAGCCATTTCCTTCCCATTTCTCGCACTTGGACCGCTCATCCTATCTATGCAATCTCTTTTCATTGTATCGATGATCTTTAAGCATGGCGCTGCGATTTTTGATTCAGCAGGTGTTGACCGGACGGAAGTTGAAAATTTCTACCATATAATCAGGAAACATGTCACACGCAGTATGCTGTACCGAGGGCAGAGGGCAGGTTGGCTGAATCAGGTATTTTGAGGTCAAACGGACATATCCCCAGCCCAATTGCATGTAAAGAAGATGCTGCAGGCAAGTCGCAATGCGGCGCAAGCCCAGTTTTCTCCGCGGGATTCAATCGTTCGCAAGTTTTCGGTGGATTGGATCCGCTTGGTTAAATCACCCACAAGTCTGCCTTTTGTCCCCCCTTAGTCTTCTTCCCGATCAAACCTCGCAGCTAAAGTGGCAGGGTAGGGGGCGGTAGGGAGAAGAAGGGAAGACTGATGAGTGTGTTTGTTTTTGTGGGTTTTGGGCCTTGGGGGTGGGCAGGGGGATGAGAGAGAGATGGGGAGAATAGGACGTGTGTGTGTTGTGTGTGTGGGGGGGTGGGGGGTGGGGGGGGGAATAGATGGAGAGAGGGGAGGGTGGATGGAAAGTAAGGGAGGGGGGTTGGAGACAGAAAATAGGAAGTAGGCATGAAGGAGGCGAGAGGGAGGGGCAAAGAAAGGGGGGAGGAGGGACTGAGGGAGGAGTGTGTGTGCAAGGGGGCGTGGAGGGGTGACATGAGGCATTTTCCTATACATGCCTCCAGTTTTTGTGTGAAAAATGTCTAAGATGTTCATGCTCACACCGGAAATTTCATGTATATACAAATGTTCATCAGGTTTTGTGAAGAAAGAATGAGCCTAAATTGCCCTTATGCAGGTTTGTATGGGTGGGAGGGGTGGCGGGTGGCCTCGGCCACACAGGCAATGTACTAGTACATACATACATACATACATACATACATACATACATACTTATGTTGCACACGACAGTGAATATTGCATTCTTATATGGTTGAAGTGTTGTCCAGCTTTTTCAAACTGGACAGCACTACAACCATCACTGGCACTTGTACAACATAATTAAAAACAGTATTTGTGACAGATTGGACAGTTGCATACGTTACATTCCACAGCAGCATGCCAGATTCGGTGTATACTGACCAGGGGAAATGTTGTACTACGTCTTTGCCTCTTTGCCTCTCACAACCCGGACCCCCCCCCCCCCCCCCCCACCCCACCCCCCACACACACACACGCACACACACACACGCACACACAAGCACCCTGCATCTACCCACCTTCATAAATCCGACCCCGACCCCCACACCCCTCCCCTGCACCAGATCACCCTGGCCACCAAAGGCGTGTTCATTGAGTGTACAGCTACCGACTTGACCACCCCACCCCCCACCCCCACCACACACACACACGCGCAAGCACACACATCCCGCATACCCACCACCACACACACACACACGCATCCTAGATCTACCCACCCCATAACCCCGACCCCCACCCCCACCCCCCTGCACCAGATCACCCTAGCCACCAAAGACGTGTTCATTGAGTGTACAGCTACCGACTTGACCAAGGCCAAGATTGTGTTGAACACTGTATGCTGCATGTTTTCTGAGTACTGTGAGAAGCCCTTTGAGATCGAGCCCGTTGAGGTGGTGGATGCCCTTGGTGAAACACATGGTAAGTTGTACCGGTAGGTGTGTGTGTGAAAGAGAGAGAGAGAGAGAGAGAGAGAGAGAGAGAGTGTGTGGGTGTGTTGGTGTATGCCCTTGGTCAAACACATGGTGAGGTGGTGGATGCCCTTGGTGAAACACATGGTAAGTTGTGCTGGTAGGTGTGTGTGAGAGAGAGTGTGTGTGTGTGTTGGTGTATGCCCTTGGTCAACCACATGGTGAGGTGGTGGATGCCCTTGGTGAAACACATGGTAAGTCGTGCTGGTAAGTGTGTGTGAGAGAGAGTGTGTGTGTGTGTTGGTGTATGCCCTCGGTCAAACACATGGTGAGGTGGTGGATGCCCTTGGTGAAACACATGGTAAGTCGTGCTGGTAAGTGTGTGCGTGTGTATGCGAGAGTGTGAGAGTGTGTGTGTGTTGAGGTGGTGGCGGATGCCCTTGGTGAGACACATGGGAAGTCGTGCTGGCACGTGTTTTTGTGTGCGTGTGTGTGTGTTGAGGTGGTGGCGGATGCCCTTGGTTAACACTAGGTGAGTCGTGACGATTTGAATCGTGTTTTGTACTATGATTATAATCGCTTCTGTTTCCTCTTTTCCCTGCTTTAGTGTACCTTGTGCTGTTGTGTGACCTGTTTTGTGCTGATTTGAACTATGATTATAATCCGAATACCGTGTGCTGATTTGTTACTTGTTTTGCAGTAAGATTATAATCGCTTCTGTTTCCCCTCATTTCTGTTCCAGTGTACCTTGTGCTGTTGTGTTACCTGTTTTGCAATATGACCATAATCCCAGCACCTTTTACTGTTGTGTGACCTGTTTTGTGCTAATTTGTTACGTGCTTTGTGCGGATTTGTTATGTGTTTTGTGCAGATTAGTTACGTGTTTTGTGACATGATTATAATCGCCTCTGTATTCCTTCACCCCTACTTCAGTGTACCCTGACCTGAGCTACCGCTCAATGGAGGTTGCTGCGGAGTACATCAACAAGAGCCTGGGACTGGAGCTGGAGGCCTCTGCAGCAAGTACTGTACTGCAACGAATGCAGCTTGGATCAGAGGTGGGAGTCAAATAGTTGTATCGTCAGCTGACGAGTCCCCCCCCCCCCCCCCCCCCCCCCCCCCCCCCCAACACACACACACACACACACACACACACCGCAATAGCAATCCCAACTACTGCAAGTACTGTACTGCAATGAATGCAGCTTGGATCAGAGGTGGGAGTCGAATAGTTGTTTCTTTAGCTGATGAGTCCCCCCCCCCCCCCCCCCCCCCCCCCCCACACACACACACACACACACACACACCGCCATAGCAATAGCAATCCCAACTGCTGCTAGTACTGTGCTGCAATGAATGCAGCTCGGATAGGAGGTGAGAGTCAAATGTTTGTATCTCTAGCTGACGATTCACCACCACCACGCAAACACTCACGCATGCGATGTAATGGAGGATGTTACACGCATGAACCCACACCCCAACCTACACACACACACACATACCCCCCCCCCCCCCCCCCCCCCCCCACACACACACACACACCTAAACAGCAAGCCCAACAGCAAGCCCAACCCTTTCCTGTTATGACCAACCCAGGTCAGCGCTGATGGCAAGACCCTAAAGCTTCAGGTGCCACCCACCAGGAGCGACATCTTGCACGCATGCGATGTCATGGAAGATGTTGCCATTGCACATGGTTACAACAACATCCCCAAGCGGGTGAGTGGGGCAAGCTGAAGGAGAAGAGGCAAAGGGGGTGGGGGTGGAGGGAGGGAGAAGAGGCAAAGGGGTGGTTGGGGGGGGGGGAGGGGGGGAGAAGAGGCAAAGGGGGGGTGGGGGGGTGGGGGGGGAGAAGAGGCAAAGGGGCAAGGGGGGGGGGGGAGTAGAGGCAAAGAGGCAAGGGGGGGAAGGGAGTAGACGCAAGGAGGCAATTGGGGGAGGAAGGGAGAAAAGGCTAAGGGGCAAGGGTAGGGGGGGGGGGGGGGGGGGGGTAGTAGAGGCAAAGAGGCAAGGGGGCGTAGGGAGTAGACGCAAAAGGGCAATAGGGGGAGGGAGGGAGAAGAGGCAAAGGGGGGGATGGGGGGGGGGGGAGGTTTCAGAACGCGAGGATTGTAGGGTTCATGGCCATAATCCCTCTAATAGGAATATTCTCTTATTCAGTGATTGTGTGTGGATGAAGCTTGGGCAGCTGCCAAGGAAACGCGCTGGGCTTTGTCTCTTCAAACAAGACATGAATTTCAATTGATTTCAAACAAGACATGAATTACAATCGTTTGTCAAACAAAATATGAATTTCAATTGTTTTTCAAACATGGCATGAATTGTTCATGCTTCCAGCCCATTTCCAATCCAATAAAGGCATTTCACGATTCTATAATCCCAGTTCAAATTTGGAGGTGGTTATCAATCGAGCGGCTAGATACAACTGCACTGTATGCATGAGAGGATTG
This sequence comes from Chlamydomonas sp. ICE-L, assembly GCA_013435795.1. Classification (NCBI taxonomy): domain Eukaryota; kingdom Viridiplantae; phylum Chlorophyta; class Chlorophyceae; order Chlamydomonadales; family Chlamydomonadaceae; genus Chlamydomonas; species Chlamydomonas sp. ICE-L. The sequence continues at coordinate 4,559,160 of JACBWV010000825.1, forward strand.
TCGCTCGCACCTGCCGTGTTCCTCCCTTGCTTGGTCTTTCCATCCACCCAGTGTTAATTGCGTACAACTACATGAATGTGCCCCCCCCCCCCCCCCCCCCCCCCCCCCCCCCCCCCCCCCCACAACACACACACACACACGCACATCCCCTCACCCTCAACCCCCATCCCCCCCACACAGCCCACTTCCACTTCCACATTAGTACATGACTGCTAAAATGAAGCCCATTAGCCTCTCCTCCCCCCCTTACAATCCCATTTCTACTCTCATTCACCCCCACCCCACCCTACCCACCCCCATTCTAATTCCACACCCACACCCACCTCACGTCTCTTTCCCTCCTCCCACCCGCCACCCACACCCCTCCATTCGAATTATAACACCCACACCCACCTCATGTCTCTTCCCTCCCCCCACCCCTCCTCTCCTTATCCCGCATCCACACCCATACCCACCTCATGTCTCCCCCCCCCCCCTCCTCTCCCCCCCCCCCCCACACACACACCCCACGCACACAAAAACGCTCACGCACTCCCCCCCCCCCCCCCCCCGCCCGCCATCCACAGATACCCAGCTGTGTGACCCAGGGACGTGAGCTCCCCCTCAACCAACTGTCCGAGTTGTTGAGACAGGAGGTTGCAATGTCGGGCTTTACTGAGATCTTGACATGGTACGGAATGTGATTATATTGTACAAAAGCATGTACATCTAATGCATCGTATAAAAAGCATATAAATTGCAATGGCAGATTTTACTGAGATCTTGACATGGAAAAGAATGTGATTATATTGTACAAAAGCATATGCATCATATGCATCGTATAAAGAGCATATACATTTCAATGTCAGGCTTTACTGAGATCTTGACATGGTAAGGAACCAAGGTCCGCAATTTTGTCGAGACAATTTTGTCGAGACAAATTTGTTGAGAAAGAAGGCTGCTATGTCAGGCTTTACTGACGAAGAAAAAACCTCACCTGCACCTTCCTAGGGTGACGGTACTGGGTGTCGACTGTCGAGTTGGGTACCGGATTGTGTCGATTACTCGATTCGTGTTTTGGGTAGGAATTCGGGTCTGAGAGCCAGGGATCTCAAATCGGGTTTCGTATTACGATAATTTGGGCCAAAACGGGGTCACGTATTCCAATCGGAATATATTCTGGAAAGAAAATCCCTGTGCTACATCCACGGGTTTGAATTTGAATTCGAAAGTTGTATTGTTTCAAAATAGAAACTGAAATATTAAATTCAAAATTAAAGCAGAGGAAGACCTGGCTGGTGTGACTATTGCAGTCCAGGGGTAGGGGGTGGGGGGGGGCTCGGGAAGAGGTGGGTGGGGGGGGTGGGGGGGGGCTCGGAAGAAGTGGGTGGGGGGGGCGGGGGGGGGGCTCGGGAAGAGGTGGGTGGGGGGGGCGGGGGGGGGGGCTCGGGAAGAGGTGGGTGGGCGGGGCGGGGGGGGGGCTCGGGAAGAGGTGGGTGGGGGGGGGCTCGGGAAGAGGTGGGTGGGGGTGGGGGTGGGGGGGGGCTCGGGAAGAGGTGTGTGTGTGGGGGGGGGGGGGGGGGCTCGGGAAGAGAAGAGGGGCTAAGGGAAAAGAGAGATTAATCTGTGCCGAACACAGTGCAGAAAAGTGGGTGGGGTGGATGAGGTGGGTGCACCTACAATGCAGAAAAGTAAAACAGTAACTTCTGCATTGTAGGTTAAGGGTTCCGTTCGTTCGTTGGGCAGACCCGCAAAGCTGCAAAAATGTAATGTCAGCCCTGCCAAAACACACTAGGTATGTCGCACTTGCTATGGCACCCCTGCCAAAATAGGCTTGCTATGTAGGGGTGCAGAAAGGTTTAATTCTGGGTGTAAAAGGGGTAGGCAGACATGCCCCAAGAGACTAGCCCACATCAAGCATACAGACGGGTAAGAGCTTACAAATACATACTGCGCCTTATGATGAGGCATTAGGATGAGGGGGCCAGCCCGTTTGCTTGCACTGGGATCAACCACCAATGGGTATGAGAAATATACAAGCAGTCAATTCATATACAAGAGCCTGGGCTTTCCAGTCCATCCCCCAACATGCTGCTCGGTGATTATATTCTACGAACCATAGGAACATTGGCTTGCTTTACTCAGTATTCGCTCTTGTGCTGATTGGCAGGGCTCTGTGTGCCAAGGTGGAGGTGTTTGAGTACATGCGAAAAGAGAACGACGGCACCACAGCTGTTGAGATCGGCAACCCCGCAACCGCTGAGTTTGAAGTCTGCCGCACTAGCCTCCTCCCTAGCGCCCTCAAGACCCTAGGAGCCAACAAGGACACCGCACTGCCCATCAAGCTGTTCGAGGTGTGTATGTATGTTACAGTCTCTATTTGCATTGTTTGCATTTGCACGTGCATTGGGGCTTTGTGCATTGACAAGGACACCGCACTGCCCATCAAGCTGTTCGAGGTGTGTATGTATGTTACAGTTCAGTGCAGTACAGTACAGGGGTAGACCTAATAGGCTAAAGGGACTTGCTCAACCGGGATAGGAAGGGCATAAAAATAAAAGCGCTGATGAACTGAACCCCAAACAATTGTTTTTTTGCCCTGAGTTCGTGCTACAGTGATCATTTAATTATACTTAGACCCTACGAGCCAACAGGGAAACCGCACTGCCCATCAAGCTGTTTGAGGTATGCATGTAGGTAGGGATCAGCATATCATATGATGTTGACCGAAGGCGAGTAAGATATCATATGATATCATATAAATTGTATCGTATGGTATATATAAATGGGAACTTAGGCCTAGTCAGACTGCCGGCATCGTATAATGCCATGATATCATATGATGTCATATTGCCGTTCCCTATATGTATGTCACAGTACAGCTCATACCTGCTCTGTGCATTCTGCGTTACACTGCCTGATCTTGCCTACAAATTGTCACTTAAATGTATGTTACCGTCCAGGGCTAGCCAAACTGGCTTATGGGACTTGCCCAACCTCAATACCGGGAGGGCTAGGGGGAAAACCAGCACTGATGGACTCATACCTTCGAAACCGATTGCCAACGAAGACAAAAGGTGGAAAGACTCTTTATTAAGGTTTCAAAGGTACTACACTCCACCTAACTGTAGCAACCTCTAGTAATGCCAATCAGAGCAAAAGAGAGAGAAGACAGTTACTCACACCAGTTACTCACACAAACAATTGTTTTACTGACTGAGGCCTTGAGGTAAAAGACAAAAGCATGGCGCAAGCGACGCAGAAAATTGGCAGAGAGTGTTGGTAATGGAACAATTGGTGGCAACGATGGAGCTGACGGAAGCCAGTTTTGAGACAGTTGGCTGTCGTGTCAGGCTTCGTTTCGGTCAACGGTCAGACAAATGGACGATGGGGTCAATCTGGGAGGGGGGGCTCCGCCAAAAACTTGTCCCTTCAAAGAGTAGCCCTGGGGTTGGACCCGGCTTTGCCCAAATCATAATAGTCAACTGCTTGGAAATAATCAACATTGCAATGTCAAGTCAAGGTTGGTGGAACAGTTTCGCAACTCGCACCTGTAGGTGTCGGATGTGGTGTACCTGTCCAAGGACCGTGATGTGGGAGTCAAGAATGAGAAGCGACTGCTGGCGTAGCGCCACCACTACCACCGCCATTGGCCACCAACAACAACACCCCTCTCCACCACCAACACCACCAAACACATGCAAACACTTACACACACAATGGTGCCCGTAGGTGTCGGATGTGGTTTACCTGTCCAAGGACCGTGATGTGGGATCCAAAAATAAGAAGCATCTGGTGGCGGTGCGCCACCACTACCAGCTCCATTGGCCCCCAACACCCACCAACAACAACAATACTACCACTACCACCAAACACATACAAACACATACACACACAATGGTGCCTGTAGGTGTCGGATGTAGTTTACCTGTCCAAGGACCGTGGTGTGGATGCCCTGGGGTTGGCCCCAGCTCTGCCTAGAAGCATTATAATTTACTATTTGGAACATTATCGAGCAATTAAAGTCAAGTCAAAATTGGTGGAACTAACAGTTTTGCAACTCGTACCTGTAGGTGTCGGATGTGGTTTACCTGTCCAAGGACCGTGATGTAGGAGCCAAGAATGAGAAGCGACTGGTGGCGGTGTACTGCGGCAAGGAGTCAGGCTTTGAAGTGGTACACGGCTTGTTGAACCGGGTGATGGACATGTTGGGTGTACCCCACAAGGGTAAGTATCTTGAACTTGATGTTGAACTTGAACATTAACTTGGTCACATGGCTCTACCCTCTTAGGCTGAGTATGCTGCACAACATGCTGCACTGTGTAAGGGGGTGAAGAGCTGCTAGAGGTGCAAGTGGTCTGCTGCTGCATCGCTTGTCTAGCAGACTGGTCCACGGCTTGTTGAACCGGGTGATGGACATGTTGGGTGTGCCCTACAGGGGTGAGTATCTTGAACTTGAACTTGGTTACATGGCTCTACCCTGTAAGGCTGAGTATGCTGCACAACATGCTGTACAGTGTAAGGGGTTGAAGAGGGGCAAGTGGTCTGCTATTGCATCGCTTGTCTAGCTGACTGGTCCACAGCTTGTTGAACTGGGTGATAGACATGTTGGGTGTACCTTCTAAGGCTGAGTATGCTGCACAGTTTGCACACGTCGCATGAAGGAGTCCCTACCGCCTGGAGGTTGACACTTCCTATTTCAGCCATGGTGACTTTCCCTAGCTGCGTCGCACGGGAGGGTCCCCTTTACACCACGATCATCCAGGCGTTACATTTTTTTCTGCACAGTTGACGAGGGTGAAGAGCTGCTTCCAGCCAGCCCCAAACCCAGCCACTGGGGCAAGCCCAAAGCTTTCGGCTGCATTTGACTGCCTTTCATATCAGCTTTCGGACACACTAGTTAGCTTCAAGTTTGGCTCAAGGTCAGGGAAAGGGATCTGCCTAGAAGCTGGTACATGTTGCCCAAAAGAGAAACAGTTATGGAGCAGCTGATCTGCTAGTACATTACCCCCCCCCCCCCCCCCCCCCCCCCCCCCCCCCCACACCCACACACACACACACCACACACACACACACACTCACCTCACCCACTCACCTTACCCCACCCACTCACACACACACACCTCACCCACTCACCTCACCCCACACACTCACGCACACACACTCACCTCCCCCGACACCCACTCACCCCCCCACCCAACCCCACCCCACCCCCCCCACACACTCACACACACTCACCCCCGCGCACACACACACACACGCGCGCAACAGGAATATGAATGCCCTAAGTCCTTGGCCACACACGTTTGAACGCTTGGTACACACACATCCACCTAACACCATGTTTGTATGTATGTTACAGTCTAGGATAGCAAACGAGGCTGAAGGGACCTGCCCAACCTTGCCCAACCATAAGATGCACCATTACACCTACACCAACATACCAACACCAACACTACAACTCGCATTACTCTATGCCCACAGGAAGTGACCCTGCCTTAGAGACTAGGTTTGGTGGTAGCTACCACTGGGAGCCTAGCAGCGACCCCACCCTGTTCCCAGGCAGGCAGGCCAAGGTCTTCTGTAAGGGCCAGGAGGTGGGCAGCTTTGGAATCGTGCACCCTGAGGTAAGCTTCTGAAGTTTGCATACAGGTTGTCTGTAATGTATACGTTATTTGTGGTAAGAGGCATGGAGGTAGAGTGTATGTTTGTGTGCATGCATTTGTAATCTTCTGTCAGGGCCAGGAGTTGGGCAGCTTCGGAATAATGCACCCTGAGGTACGCTTCAGAAGGTTGTGTGTAACATGCATGTAGGTAGGAAGGAATTGATAGCTATGATCTGGATACGTTTTTTATTTTAAAGCAGGCATGTGTGAGATTGTGTGTGTGTGTGATTGTGCGTATGCGTGCATTTGTGTGCTCCCAGGCAGGCAGGCCAAGGTCTCCTGGAAGGGGCAGGGGGTGGTCAGCTTTGGAATCGTGCACCCTGAGGTAAGTTTCTGAAGGTTGTATGAGGGTTGTATGTAACATATACGTTTTGTTAGCAAGCATGGATGTAGAGAGTATGTTCATGTGCGTGCATTTGTGGACTTCTGACAGGGCCAGAAGGTTGTAACATGTATGGAGGTAGAGGGAAATGATGTGTGTGTTAGTGTACGTGTGTGTACAGTGTATGTGTGCGTGTGTTTGTCTGTATGTGTTTATGTGCGTGTGAATGCTTGTGTGCGCGTATGCATGTGTGTGCGTGTGTGTATGTTTGTGTTCGTGTGTATTTGTGTGTGTGTATGTTTATGTGTGTGTGCAAGTTAGTGTGTATGTTTGTGTGTGCGTGTGTATGTTTGTATGTATGTGTGTGTTTTGTGCGCATGTATATCTTTGTGTGTGGGTTTGTGCGTGCGTATGTTTGTGTTTCCGTGTGTATGTGTGTTTTGTGCGCGTGTGTATCTTTGTAGGGGGGGTTGTGTGTGTGTGTGCGTTTGTATGTTGAGTGCGAGTGCATCTTTGTATGAATGTGTTCGTGTGTATCTTTGTATTTGTGTATGTGTGTGTGCACATGAGTTTACCTGCCATCGTCACTTTCTGATTGTCCTTCAGTTGGTAGACTTGGCTTTGGGGATGTGCATTAAAGTGTCATAAGCCGCGGGCGCATTTGAATTCCAGTAGGGCAGCAGGAAAAAAAGCATCGTCATCGCAAATAAATGGTATGCCGTAATACGAGGCGTGAGGTTGAGGGGGCATGTTTGCTTGCACTGGGGCCAACCACCAAATCATCATAAGCATCATAAGCATCATCATAAGCAGCATGAGCATCATCATCAAGAGCATAAGCATCATAAGCATCATAAGCATCATAAGCATCATAAGCATCATAAGCATCATCATCATAGCCACTTGCACAAAAGGCCAGTGTGCAACGTGGAGATGCCCAGTAGTAGTTCCTCCCATTTTCCGAACCATTTGGATGCATGGCAGGGTCCACTGGTAAAAACAACAAAATGCTGTGTCGGTGTCCTGAAGTATGTATGTTGCTGTCCAGGGGTAGCCAAATAGGCTGAAGGGACCCGCTCAACCTCGATTCAGGAGGGACTCATACGAAAACACGCACTCATGAACTGGGCCCCGACAAATCGTTTTACCGACGTAAGCCCTGGGTTTGTGCTACAGAGATTTGGATTGATTAGCACGACAGGGTCCACTGCTGTTTGTATGTTACAGTCCAAGGGTAGGCCAAGTAGGCTAAAAGGACTTGCCCAACGGTGATAGGAAGGGCTTAAAAATAAAAGGCACTGCTAAAATTGCCAAACTGTGGCGTCTGTTTCCTTTTTTTCTATTTTTCACAGGCATGGAGGTAGAGTGTATGAAGCCCTGAGTTCGTGCTATAGAGATTTTGATTGGTTTGCATGACAATGTCCACTGCTAAAAATGTCTAACTTAGGCGTCTATATCCTAAATATTGCACTTCTGTACTTCATTGTATGCAGGTGCTGGAAAAGTTCGACATCCCATATGCCGTCTCCGCACTCGAGCTGAACATAGAGCCTTTCTGCTTCGATCAGAATTTCAAATCTTTGCTGTCCAATTATCAATAGAGGGTGCGGCTGTCTAGGGCGGATCAAACGCACATGCCATCTTTAGGGTTTAAAACCCTAAGGCCTTAACGTGTAGCACTGTCCGCAAGGTCATTCAGTAAGTAGTGTGCTCCAGGGTTGTTAAGGGGGAATCCCAAATCCACATCTCGAGACGAAGCCTGTTTGAAAATCTGCTTCTTGAGACGCAACCAGCTTCAAACTCTGTGTCTGCAACGCAATGGACCCCTCCAAATCTGCAATGCACCCAAACCCTGAGATGCAGCGGACCCTCCAAAAATTGTGTCTCAGACAAAACGGGCCCCCTCCACGTTGTGTCGACGTCTACGACGCAATACACAGCGTTCTGAACAACCCTGATGTGCTCCCGTGGTCCTGTTTCCCTTATGCTTCCCTCTAGTTTTTATGTAAGTTCCCCTCAAGTGTTCGTAAGTAAGTTTACTAGTGGAGCATGTTGGCATGACCTTCAGAGGGTTCAAGGTTTCACATGCTCCTATCCCATAACTATAACGAGTGAGCCAGAAAATATTATTCTGTGTGCTACTATTACGCTCTCGTGTAAACAGGTCGTCCCGCCGTTAAAACTTTTGTTTAGGGTTCAGTTCATCAGTAAAAAAAGTGCTTTGTCTGATTAGCCCCTCCTGATATCGTGGTTTGGGAGGCCCTGTTTTTGTCTACCCCTGGAATGTGGCGACTTTAGCATACAGGTTGAACTGCAGACCGGCTATCCTCTCGACCTGTGAAGCCTGAACTGCCGAGTGCTGGCCCATTCATTTGAATATTAACTGTTACATGGTTCTTCTTCTATCTCCGGGCTCCTCACCACCGATTCCAAGTCCCTGGGGAAACCAGGGAGCACAATCTGATTAAACAGTTTAAATACTTGGCCAGGTCCCGTGGAGCTTTCGGTAACTGTCTTCCACTCTTGCTGACTTGTGGTACACGAATTGCAGATGATGTCCGTGTACCACAAGTCAGCAAGTTGATAGTTTTAGGGAACGGCAGTATGATCTCATTTGTTGCTGGCTGTCTGACTAGGCTAAAGTTACCGATTATAAATTGATTTAGCACATCCACATGTATGTGGAGACCGGGGCAGCAAGACAGCTTACAGAGACTCAGAGAGAGAACGAGTGAGGGAGGTTCACATGTGCTGCTCGCAGTCTTCAAATCCACCAGCCAACCTCATGTTAGAGCAGTTAAGAGCTCATGATAAGGATGCTATTACGAAACGGCCAGGTATCCCGAAGAACAGCCTGGAACAAAACAAACAAAAGCAATAGGGCACCACAACTTGCTGCCGGAAGCAAAAAACATGTGGAAAGCAAGAATCAACCCACTTTGAGAACGGGGCAGTGTTGATACCAGGTGGCACAAACCACTTTTTGGCGTCGGGGTCCCATTTGGCCCCAAGCACTTTGCAGCCCCCCACCCCACCACCCCCGCCCCTGCCTTCGCCCACTAGAGACCACAGCGCAGTAGGAAGAATGAAGGAGAGAAGGAAGATGGCAGAAGGCGTGCGTAAGAACAATAACTGGATGCTTGGCACTCGGGGAAATCTTGTGCAAGAACTCCACGCCTGCGTATGGGGAGTAATCGGGATCACCGGGATCGTACGAAGGCGAGTGAAGGACAGATGATCAGATCCAGGCGCGCCCGCCGCCCGCGCCCGCAGGTTTCGCCAAGGGAGGCTGCTCTCGATTCCGGCGCCACCTGACGCTCCCATAGCCGAAACTCTCTGCCAATTTTTCGCGTTGCTTGCGACGCGCTTAGGACTTGTCTCGATCTCTCTCTTTATCTCTCACTTCAAGGATCCACCTCAGTTTATCTGTGAATTTCGTATCCTGAACTGATGGATTTCGACCAATTCAAGACCATGTGGGAGGCAAAGTTTCCCATGCCAGCCTCTTGGAATACCAACAAGAAGATGAAAAACGCAACGCAGGATGAGATGGAGCACTTTTGTGATAACCTCCCCATCCCCATGGACGAGACAAGAGAGATCTTCGTCCCTAAGCTTCGGGCCGCGGAATATGTCCTCGACATCATCTCCAGAAATCCAAGGATTCGGTTGTCGTTAGCTTCCACCCTGCCGTTCGATGTTGCGAGATCCTACTGCTTCCTCCCAATGCGCCGCAGCGTGACACCCCTCTCTAGTGGCCAATTCATGCACACGGACACGATGAAACACCAGTGTGACGGAGGCAAAGAGGAATCTGGTTCCATGATGGCGGACCTGGCTGCTGCTTTCCAGAGCATAGCAAACGACGATGGAAACCTGGTGGTGGGTGTATGGTATGCCTACATGTCCCCGTTCGATGAATGGCTCAATTCCAGAGCTCCTTGAACTACGTAGGTGCCTGGTTCGAATCCCCACGGGTGCGCTTTAGTGTCCGCGGTCGCTGTCAACCGCCATGGTAGCAGTGTCAGGGTAAAGTAGTAGCCCGTTTCCTCCCGCCAGGCTTCCTTAATACCACGCCCCACCAGGCGTTATCATTACTTATGCCTACATGTATGTGTGTTGTCTACACATGTATACTTGTGAGTGTGTGTGCTGCCCAGGTAGGCAACGTAGGCAACGGCATATCATGTGATGCAGCCCCAGAGTTGATATATTATCATACATTCATATGAAATCATTAAAATCATACGATCTCCGGGAGGAGAAAAAAAAGATTACTCCCCCCATGCCTAAAGAACCTGGGGAGGGCTGACCCCTCCCCCCCTTCCCCCCCCCCCCCCCCCCCCCCCCCCCCCTTTAAATAGAGACCCATTTTTTGAAAAACTTAGATATGAATTCTGGGGGTTGACAATATGGCGCACATAATGGCATCCTCGGAATTCCCACATACGGATTGTGTGATAGTCAAAAATCAGTTATGGACCCCCTTTGGGCGGGGGTGGTTGGGTTGGGTCGGTTGGGGTGTGAGGTGGGCTGGTGGGTCGAGGCGCGGAGGTGTGGGGGGAGGGGGGGAGGGGGGCACCCACACACCCATACCCCCCTCCGCACCCACACCCCACACACCCAAACTCACCTGCACAGACCCACACAAACTCACACACGCACTCACTTTGGCACACACATTCACCCATACCCCTGCATACCCCCACATTACCCACCCACTCACCCACCCATACCCACCCATCCATTCTCACCCATTCACCCACCCATACTCACCCATATTACCCACCCATTCACCCACCCATATCACCCACCCATACCCAGCCATTCACCCACTCATACTCTGGGCTGGCCTGGGCTAGAGTAGGGGGGGGGGGGGGGGGGGGGGGGGGGGGGGGGGAATACTTATTGCACGAGTTCCGAAGTGCCACTAGACTACCCTTACCAAGGCCTTCTCATGGGTGGTCTCAGAATGCCATTTGGAAGTCTGAGTAAAAATTTAGCAAAAAAAACAAATGAGGGCTGACCCCCCCCCCCCCCCCCCCCCCCCCCCCCCCCCCCCCCCCCTAAATGAGGTGCTCAGAATGACCTGAAAAGTAACTTCAAAATATCGCCATCTTACATGCCATTACAGCCCCGTTCTCAGAAAAAATCGATGAGCATGACTGAACATTTTGGTGGGGCATGGGGAGGTGGGGCAGGGGGTGGGGCAGGGTGGAGCAGGGGGTGGGGCAGGGGGGGTGGGGCAGGGTGGGGCATGGGATGGGGCAGGGTGGTGGGGCATGGGGTGGGGCAGGGTGGTGGGGCAAGGGGGGGCATGGGGTGGGGCAGGGGGGTGGGGCGATGGGTGGGGGCAGGGTGGTGGGAAGGTGGGTCATGGGGTGGGGCAGGGGGGGTGGCATGGGTGGGGCAGGGTTGGTGTGGCAGGGGGGGGATGGGGCATGGGGTGGGGCAGGGATGGTGTGTGCAATGTGTGGGGCCTGTTTGTGGCAGGGGGGTGGGGGCTCCATTTGTAGTATGCACTGGTGTTGTTTTCATGGTGGTGTGTGCATGGGTTTTGTTCATGTGGTTGGGGCAGGGTGGGTGGGCAATGGGGTGGGCATGGTGGTGGGCATGGGG
>JACBWV010000825.1:4575746-4600992 GCA_013435795.1 Chlamydomonas sp. ICE-L
GCGCTTTTGAGTGCTGACTTTTTGACCCCCTCTGCGCTTTAAGCGCAGTTTTTTGCACCCCCCTCAGGGCGCAGCAAGCATTTTTTGCACTTATTGCACTACAAAGTTAGCTTCGGAGCCCCCCCTACCCACCCCACCCCACCCCACCCCACACACACTTGGGATATGCGTTATTGTTGGCCCATACAGGCTGCAAGTGCCTTCAGGGCATCTAGCTAAATGTCCAGAGGGCACTCGCAGCCTGTATGGTCCAACTCTGACAAAGTTAGTCTCCTACCCAGGGCTGTGTGTGTGTATGTGTGTATGTTTGTCCAGGGGTAGGCCAAAAAGGCTAAAGGGACTTGCCCAACCGTATAGGAAGGGCTTAAAAAGAAAAAGCACTGATGAACTAACCCCCAAACAATCGTTTAACCAACGGGGGCCCTGAGTTTTGCTACAGTGATCATTTAATTCTACAATATAAGGGCTGTGAAAATTAAGGTGGGTGGTGCACTGCGTTTCGTTTCAGCCACAAGAAGCAGCTTCTAGGCAGCTCCTCTGGCTAGGGTATCTATTCAGCCTCAAGAAGTAGCTTCTAGGCAGCTCCTCTGGCTAGGGTACCTATTCAGCCACAAGAAGCAGCTTTTAGGCAGCTCCTCTGGCTAGGGTAGCGTTTCAGCCACAAGAAGCAGCTTATAGGCAGCTCCTCTGGCTAGGGTGGCATTTCAGCCACAAGAAGCAGCTTCTAGGCAGCTCCACTGGCTAGGGTAGCGTTTCAGCCACAAGAAGCAGCTTCTAGGCAGCTCCTCTGGGTAGGGAAGCTATTCAGCCAAAACTGAAGCAAGCTAGCGCAAGTTGAAGCTGGCATTATCAGCTTTCTAGCACTGCTAAAATCGTGGGTCCTAGCCCAGTGGCTGGCTGTTGCTTTATACATGACCGTAGCCCACACACTGATGCTTGGCCATGACCCTCCACTCCATACTATACAATCGCCACTGTTTCTTTTTTTGGCTGCGCATGGCAGCTTCTAGCCGGCTCCATTTGCCGGCCTCTGGGTCTAACCCAGAGCTTTCAACTGCATTATTTCACTTTCCGGAGTTGAGACAGAGGAAGGGATGCATGGAAGGATTGATATCGCTTTACATAGAATACGTCCTGGAGGACGGACAGGACAGAAGAAGGAAACGGCAGTACTGCAACCGGTACTGCCGGCAGGGCGCGTGGCCGTAGCTGGCCAACGGCACTGCAGAAAGCACGGTAGGCAGTGAGGCCTACGTGCTCTATAGTCACTCTCGAGAAGGCATGAAACTTGGTCAATAACACATTAGAACGCCCGTCGTGTCAGCTTTCAGGCACACTAGCTCGCTTCAGGTTAGGTACAAGGACGGGTGTTTGGAGCTGCATAGAAGCTGCTACATGAAGCAAAAAAAGAAAAGTGGCTATCACCCATCGTGGATGGATGCCAGGCCAACGCACATCTGCTCTCTGCTTTGCCAATGCTCAGCCACATGCACTGTTTCTTTTTTGGGCTACGTGTAGCAGCTTCTAGGCAGCTCCTTTCACCCACCCGTGAGCCAAACCAGAAGCTAGCTAGTGCGTCTGATTGCACCTACGACAAGCATATTAAAGCAGCTGTAACATTAGGGCTTGGATCAGTCGTGGCCTAATGGAGCTGGGTGGAAGCTGCTACGCATAGCCCAACAAATAAACAGTGGTCACATGGCTTGGTTTACCACAGCCCATCTACGGTATTCCATTTCGTGGTCACAATTGGGCGTTTTCTTTCTCTAAAATTAGCTTGTACGGGTAGCAATGATATGATACAATTCGACTTTTTGCTATTCCCGTGTGTATGGCCGCTGCCCCTGGTGTTGGTTGGTGCCTACTTGCCATTGGTGTCAGGTTGTATGTATGTTACTGTCCATGGGGAGGCCGAATAGGCTAAAGGGACTTGCCCGACCGTGATAGGAAGGGGTTAAAAAGAAAAGGCATTGATGAACTGAACTCCAAACAATCGTTTTACCGGCGGGGGCCCTGAGTTCGTGCTACAGTGCTCATTGAACTCTACAAAGCTTGCCATTGATGTCAGGTCGGTGTCAGTTGCCATCGGTTTATGGATGTACCCGGGTGCTTGGTCTTTACCGTTGGTGCCGCGGCCGCTTTGTGCTTTGCTTGTAGGGACTGGTGTATTAAATGTAGGAACCGGCATGTCATATAATGTTGACCAATAAAATGCGAGTATGGTTTCATATGACATAATACAAATTGCATTATATGATCTTCTACATACTGTAAATGGTGACTTTAGCCTAGTTAGACTGCCGGCATCATATGATAGAATATGAGGACATGATGTCATATGATAAGGGCTGTCGAAAGTACGATATTTTTAAAATGATCGTACGATATATCTGACCAAAATTTGACCATGATCAGAACAAAGTCGGTCCATCATTTCAACAACATGGGATTGCCTCCCAGTTCCACACACCTTCACCCCCCACCCTCATGGAGCAGCACAGGCCCCCCCCTCCCCATAATTAGGGAACGGAAAATCATATGATGTTGACCAAAGACGAGTATGATATCAAATGATATCATACAAAAATCATATGATTTAATATCATATGATATGATGGCCCAGGCCAAAGTTACATAGTCAGATCACTGGCATGATATGATGTCATATGATGACATGATATCATATGATATCATATTGCCGACCCCTCCCCATAATCAGCATCCCTTACCCCAAGGGCCCGTCAAGCCTCGATGGCTCATAGAATGTCAAGGTTTCCACGCTGGGTTCTTTACAGGACATTACTATAGAGCCTCGAAGTCAGGCTATAGCTTATGCCTGTAGGCACTAGCTCCCCCCTGGCTTGGCTTGGTGATGTCAGGCTAGAGCTAATACCTTTAGACACTAGCTCCCCCCTGGCTTGGCTTGATGCCAGGCTAGAGCTAATACCTTTAGACACTAGCTCCCCCCTGGCTTGGCTTGGCTTGGCTTGATGTCAGGCTAAAGCTAGAGCTAATGCCTGTAGGCACTAGCTCCCCCCTGGCTTGGCTTGGCTTGGCTTGATGTCAGGCTAGAGCTAATGCCTTTAGGCACTAGCTCCCCCCTGGCTTGGCTTGGCTTGATGCCAGGCTAGAGCTAATGCCTTTATGCACTAGCTCCCCCCTGAGCGGGTGTGCGAGCTGGCCGCCCCCACCCCTTGCTTAAGGCCGGACTCCAACAGTAACACACACATCACTTAGACCTATAACTAGTTTCAGAGCCGTCAGACCCATACAGTTAGAGATAGTACATCCCCCACCTATTATCTATACCCCCACCTATAGCAGCGCCCCCACCTAGATAGGGCACCCCCTCCATCACCTCTAGCACATCAATTATAATTAGGGACCGGCAATATGATATCAGGTAACTTTGGCCTGGGGCATCATATCATATGATATTAAATCACGTGATTTTTGTATGATATCATATGATATCATACTCGCCTTTGACAACATCATATGATATGCCGATCCCTACTTATAATGCCAAGGCGGATCAGCTTGGATAGCCCAGGACTTAGAAACCCACGGTAGTATGTGTTATCTTCCTTGCTTCTCGTAGACAATGGGGCAGGGCACCAGTTGGTAGCGACACTGTGTTCACAATGATAAGATGATGATAATATAAACTTGTCAATACTTGTAGCTCTCAGATACGGCAGGACCGGGGCCTGCCTGTGCTACTATATAGGAGCCATAGCTGGCTGATGGCATCATCCACTAGCTGGCCAACGGTCCAGGGTAACAGACCTGACCGGGTGCTGCATATACAGAGTCAATATGGTGCGACCAATATGGCGTACCATAACAGTATGTGCCCCCCTCCTCCTCCCCCTATCTCCTCCCCTCCAGGCCTCCACTACCCCCTTTCTCCCACCCGCCTCACCTAGAGCCACCTATCTCAAACACCCCCTCCCCCCCCTTACCCCCCCCCCCCCCCCCCTCCCCTATCTCCCCCCCTCCCCCTCCAGCAGCAACTTGGCTACTAGCCCAAAGGGTATAGATATAAGTTATCAGCTTAATGACACACCTGGTATAGCATGTGTTACGTGATGCGAGGGCAAGTCCCTAACTAGATAACTTACTGTACGGTATTTGATATATTAAAGTTGTTTTCTGGCTGGCTGGCTGGCTGGCTTGTTATTTCTTGGTTCTAAACTAAGATGTTTTCGTTTTTAAATGTGGCTGGACCGCAATATACGGTAATTGTGTAACACCGTTAACCAGAGAGAGAGAGAGAGAGAGAGAGAGAGAGAGAGAGAGAATTATATGATTTTGTAATATTTCTCACAATACATGTAACACGTTCCTTCTCATTTGCAGTTTTAGAGGCCACATCTCAACATAATATCAGCATGCGCCTGTGCCGAACCCACTGTAAAAATGAAACGCAATAAGCAGAAATAAATAAGGTGGTAGGCAAAGAAATGAGTGGATAACGGGGGAACTGAACAGAGAAATAAAAAAAACAGGCAAAAAGTTCAAAAAGTGCCAGTCAAAAATCCAGGCCAAAAGCAAAATCGGACCAAATACCCCCCCCCCCCCCCGGTTTTAGCTTTTGGTCGATTTACCGGTTGCTTTTGGTCCGATTTGGGTCCAGCAAAAAAACATTTGTGTTGTGTGGAATACCGTAGTAGATGTTGGTGAACGGCAATATCGGACAAAAATCGGCTAATCTAAACGCAGTATCAAGCAGGTAACCTCCCTAATTACATTTTTTGGCGGCATTTTTTTAGGGGACGGGAGCCCCCATGTTTACCCATTTGTCCGTCTGACCGACCGAACAAGAAAAAAAACTTGAAGCCTGACACGTCAGCCAACGGTCGCGTAACTAACTCGCTTTGGTCAGCTCCATCGTTGCCACCTTTCGTTCCCGTTGCCAACAAACTCTGCCAATTTCCCGCGTCGCTTGCAACGCTGCAGAGAACTTGTCGGCGAACACGTTCCTTTTAATTGAGCTATACCGCTGTATACCGTGTAGAGTAAGACTAGTAATCGGTTGCCTAGACCGTGCCACAATGGCTAACCCACAAATACAAAAAACAGATCGCTCATCGAGCGGCTCGAACCCTCGACAACAAGATGTCTGAAACGACTAAGAGTCTTGCGCTCTGCCAACTGAGCTAGACGGGCATCCCACATATGCTCAATAATAGTATATAAATATGTATTTGTCTTTTGGTCCCGCATTTCAAAAATCTCTTGTGGTTGGTGGGCTTGGTGTTCCGGATTGCTTACTTTTGCATCCCTCCCCTTTCCGCTCTCCTTTACGCCTCTAGTTTGTTTCCTTTTTGGGGACTTGACCTAGTTTGTTTTCAGGTTTGTGGGGGTGCCTTCAAAACCCTCGTGCTTCCGTGTTATAAAATTGGATGGTCGGCAGGCTGTGCTGCTGTCCAGTCTCGGCAGTGATTTGCTGAGTTTCTGTAACGAACCCTCTCTCTAAAAATCCGCTGTTCAGTCTCGGCATTGATTTTTGCTGAGTATGTAACTATATCCTCTCTGAAAATCCCTCTCTCTCTCTCAAAAAGGTGTTGCCCAAACCCTCACTGTTATAAAACTGTCCAGCTGCCCCGGCGCTGTTCTGTCTCGGCATTGATTTTTGCTGAGAATGTAACTATATCCTCTCTCTCAAAAAGTGCTTGTGCAGCAGTGCTACTCACGCCTTGCCAAACTGCCTCTATCTATGTTTGGTCGTGGCCTCTCCTCCTCGGCCTATCCTACGGCATTAGCAAGTTGCTCTACCATGCCGAGTTTGAAGGCATCCCTTTAGACGTGGTAGAGCAACTGTCATGCCTCACCACTAAGCTGGTGGACCGGGGTATGGCCCCAGATTCCACGGCCCTAAAACTTCCAGGTGTTCCATCCGCTCTCCTTCCTGGCTCCCCGAAGCTGGGCGGGTTAGGGTGTATGCCTTGGCAACACCACATCACCAGTCGCCATGCAGTTTGAGGAGTACGCCTCTTCCGTGGCCTTGCGAGGGGGATCCATGACCGGTCCCCGCCCTGGCTCATTGTAGCCCATGAGCTTCTCCTCACGCTCATGCCCCCTCATATGGCCTCTCAACCCCCAGCGTTAGGATTTCTCCATGCTTGTAGGGACACAACCCGCTTCAAAACCTCAGCCTGTGGCCAAGGCCTCCCCCATGGTCCTCTCCGCCGCATGGCGCTTGGAATAGCCGCCCTCTCCACTGATGCTGGGCCATTGCAGGATGTCTCACATCGCCCACTAGAACTGGGTCCTTGGTGTCTTGCAACACCGCTGTGGGGTAACCCCCTTTTGCCAGCCCCACCCCCACCGCCCCAGGATGCTACTCATAACGCCCCTTTGAGTGGTATCCTAGGCACTTTCCTAGATGATGTGTTCTATCCTTTGATGCAAATTCCTTCCCTATCCTAGTCTGTGTCTCGGATGCCGTCCGCATCTCAGCCTCCCTCTCTGCCGCCCTTAGGGTGTGCTCCCGACCTGCATGGACTGGTGATGTTCGGCGGAACTTCTGCCGCCGCCACGTTTGGCAGCATGAAGTTACCCGCACTGGACTCATGCACATGCCTCTTACCATGTCCACGTTTGTAGAGGACCCCCTCCATGTGCAGGGGCTGCTGAGCTCTTTGCTTGATAGCATCCCCCAAAATTGGCGGTCACCTCCTCCTCCTCCCCCCTCACCCCCTCCTCCTCATCCCTCCAACCTGACACATGCCCAGCCTGATATCCCGGCCGCTATCAGTGGGCAGTTGCCTTCTCCTCCAGCCCCCCCCCCCCCCCCCCCCCCCCATGTATCCCTCTTGCACCTCCTCAGCCCACGGCTAGGATGGGTCCTCCCCCGCTCGCCTGCCACCCCTCCCCACGCCACAGGGTTCCCGGTCACTCTAACCAAACTCAAGATTAAGCATGGCACCGCCTTGCAGAGTGTAGCAACAAAGGGCCTCCAATCTAAGGCACGGGCTACGTACGTGAGCCTTGCCTTGGGTCCACCTTACTGCCCACGGTATCTCTCTGCCCGGACATGGGCGTCTGCCAGGCTGCTTCCTTCACTCTGGTCCCTTCCTTGGGAAAACAGCCAAAATGACATTTTGTGGCGCCTTATGGCCGATGGCGTTCCAGGGGCCTCCTCCCGGGTACAGTTCCGCTGCCCGTGTTGCCTATCAGCATCAATTGCGGTTCACTCAATCGTTTTATGACTTGGTGACTACTTATGTACTTCCTTAGAACTATCGGTACAGACAGTACTGTGTCAGCTTCCCGTAGACTGTGTCATCCTTCATGACACAGTGATAGCTTCCTGTTGGCTGCGTCACCGGTTCTCCTGACAGGCGCTGTCTAGCCTGTACCCTGATTAGGTTCCAGGCTGCCGCCCCTTTCCTCCGCTGGTGCCCCTTGATGGTTCCCCAGTCAATGTAAAGTTATTCTCATCTCCGTGTATAGATTGGCGCGTCTGACCGCTGCAAGCATCTGTCCACTCTTTGAAGTGTTTAAGCTGATAGGTTATGGGCCCATCACGCTAACCACTGCTGTCCTGTTGAGCCTGACTTTGAGCTGTTAGTGTGCTATGCCAGGTCCTTGAGTAAGATCAGGAACATAGATGACCAGCGCGCGTTTGACGCTGGTCTGGCTGCTGAGTACTTTCTGGCGGTTCGTAAGTCTTGTGCTCCCCTGACTCCTGCTCCTGCTGCCTCTTCGGCCTCTCTTGGTGAGTCCTCTGTTGATCCTGCTCTGTTGGGATTCAGTGCACTGCCTCCGCCCCGTCAGGAATTCATGGTCCTGTCCATGATGCTCGCTCACATGACGAATGCCCTCGTGAAGGTGTATCAGGATTATGCGTCGCCTCGGGAGATCTTTTTAGATATCCAGAGGCGGCATTCTGATACTCTCTCTGCTGGGGTTCCTCTGTTTGTGAATGAGCTTCATGGTGCAGTCATGCGCCCTGATGAGCGCGTAGATGATTTCTTTCGCAGGGTTAGGGGTTACTGCTCTGATCTCCGCAGTGCTGGGTCTCCAGTTACTCTGCATTATTACGCCATGGGTATCATCATTGGTGGTATTCGGCTTGCGCGCTTCGATTCTCTGCGCATCAAGTATGGTATGAAAGTACGATACCCTTCATTTGTATCAGCTTGGATAACACTCCGGAGAGTGGACTTTGTGTGTGCAGCACGCCAATCTATAAATGCGGAGACGAGAATAATATTACAAAAGACTGGGGAACCATAAAGGGACACCAGCGGAGGAAAGGGGCGGTAGCCTGGAACCTGATCAGGGTACAGGCTAGACAGCGCGTGTCAGAAGAACCGATGACACAGTCAACAGGAAGTCGTCACAGTGTCATGAAGAATGACACAGTCTACGGGAAGCTGACATAGTACTGTCAGGACCGATAGTTCTAAGGGAGTACATAAGGAGTCACCAAGACATAAAACAAGCGAGAGCACCGCTATTCATGCTGATACTCCACCTATGACGCAGGTGACATACAATACTAGTACTCCACCTATGGCACTATCAGCTTGGATAACACTCCGGAGAGTGGACTTAGTGTGTGCAGCACGCCAATCTATAAATGCGGAGACGAGAATAAATATTACAAAAGATAGTGGAACCATAAAGGGACACCAGCGGAGGAAAGGGGGGCGGTAGCCTGGAACCTGATCAGGGTACAGGTTAGACAGCGCGTGTCAGAAGAACCGATGACGCAGTCAACAGTAAGCTGACATAGTACTGTCAGGACCGATAGTTCTAAGGAAGTACATAAGTAATCACCAAGTCATAAAACGCGTGAGAGCACCGCAATTCATGCTGACACTCCACCTATGACACAGGTGACATACAATACTACTTCTCCACCTATGGCACTGGTGACATAGAACTATATGTAACAAATTGAAAAAAAAAAAAAAAAAAACTCCGAAAATTCGAGAGAACTTCAAATGGAAACTCAAAGGTTTATAGGAAGGAATGAAACACGGCAAAAACCAAAATTTGCCAAGTTAGAAAAGGATGAAAACCGAATATCAAAGATGGGTAACAACGGTATAGAAAACCCGATCCGGGAATAGGAACCTAATGCCATACAATGATAACCAAAGAAACCGATGTAACAAAAAAAAAAAATCCTAAGAAGAAGCGGTCATCCCAAGCATCCGCATAAACCTCCAGAACACAGCAGGATCAAGGGGCTTGGTGAAGGGGTCAGCACGCAATAGAGAGCACGCAATAGTAGACTGGTTGGGTATTCCCTGGTGAGTAAGGGTTATTTTGTTTGGGTTCCTAAGTTGCGCCAGGTAGTAGAGAGTCGTGATGTACTCTTCTATGAGCAGTTTGATCATAACTGTATTCCTGGGCTATCTCCCTATGACGGGTCGCCGTATGTCTCTCGCATCCCTGCCGCTATCAACGGACATATGCCTGTGCCTACGGTTAATTCCCTTGACCCTTTGCTAACCCCAATTGTCGACCGCTGCCCTGATCATGGGATGACCTTGCGTCCCAGGTCAGGGGCTGATGGTGCTGTATTGTGTGTGAAGGCACTGGGCGGGCGAGATTCTGCAGTTCTTTCAGATAAAATCTTAGCCGAATCGCAGGGGGTCGCCAGGCCCTCCTCTGCGCCACATTTCGTCGGTGAAGATTTAGGATTACGACAGCCTTCGATCATAGTGGTACCTGGATCAGGTCCATTGACTAATAATCGCCAACCTCCGACCACCTCGGATGGCTCGCGGGTGTCGTTCATTCAGACGCCTCCTGTCGTCCCTGGTGGATTACTCGGGTCAAGCCCATGTGATGATGTAGCCGTTGCCGATAGTGCAAGTGATGATCTGGAACACTGGTCGGGTTCCGATACTGCGTATGGCTGGGGTGTTCCGGTCGACCCAGGCTTCGTTGATATAGAGGCAAATAAGGCCGGCCCTGTTCAACCAGGCAGTAGTTCTGCACTGGGGGCTATACTACCGGTTACTGCTGATACTGCTGATATCCCCCGCTGCTCATGTACAAGTACACTGCTTGTACGTGGGAGCATACATTTCCACTTCCACTGAACTGACCTTCAAAGCAGCCATGCTTCCCACCAACCCTGACAGGGATCAATGGCTCCTTGCTATGAAGGATGAGATGGCGTCCCTACATGCCCATGGCACTTGGGCGCTCACTCCACTGCCTCCTAAACAGAGGGTCCTGTCTGGCAGGTGGTTATTTGTGAAGAAGGTTGGGGTTGATGGTTCTATTCGCTTCAAGGCACGTTTTGTGGTTCGTGGTTTTCTGCAGCGTCCTGGGTTGGATTTTCATGATGTATATGCCCCCGTTTCTTCTAAAGCAGGTCTGAGGGTGCTCCTGGCTGCCATCACTCATAGGAAGATGTTTGTTCGGCAGCTGGACATCAAGACTGCATTTCTGAATGCTCCCCTTGAACCTGGTCTGGACCTGTACTGCCACCAGCCTGAGGGCTTTAAGGTACTTGGTCCTAACGGTGTTCCCCTTGTGTGCAAGCTGATCAAGTCCCTTTATGGTTTGAAACAGGCGCCCAGGGCTTGGAGTATGGATGTCAAGCGGGTTTTGGTTGCACATGGTTTTATTATGTGCAAGGCAAAACCTGCTCTGTATTTTAGGAGGGATTCTAATGGTGGGTGGAGCTATGTCCTAACCTATGTTGATGATTTTATCTGTGCTTTTAGTGAGCTGGATAGGTATGTTTTGCTGATCAAGGCTATGGAGAAAGCTGGCTGGGAGGTCAAAGAGATGGGTGTGCCGGTTCAGTTCCTCTCCTTGGACATGGCTTGTACACTTGACTCTGACGGCAGGTGTGTTCAGATCAACCTCTCCCAGCACTCCTACATTGTTGATCTGGTGGAGCAGTTTGGTCTGACTGCTGCTGCCAAGCCCAGGTTTGGTGCCCCCATGGACAAGTCCACCGTCACTGACCCACCTGGAGAACCCCTGTCCTCTAATAGCCAGTACCTCTCTCTTGTTGGTGCTTTGCTATACCTGGCTACTTGCACCAGGCCTGATATTGCCTTTGCTGTGAGCTACCTGTCCAGGTTTTCTGCTCACCCTACCGTCCCCCTGTGGGGGGCAGCCAAGCGTTTGCTTTTGTATTTGAGGTCACATTCCCACCTGGGACTCACTTACACACACAGCCCTGATTTCTCTTTTATTGTCTTTAGTGAATCATCCTTTGCTGATGATGGGTCTGACAGGAGATCTCAGACTGGCTTTGCTGTCCTGGCTGGAGGGTGCATAGTGAACTGGATGAGCAAGAGGCAGCCTACAGTTGCCATTAGCTCTTGTGAGGCTGAGTATCAGGCCCTGTCTCAGGCTGCCAGGGAGGTGCAATGGTTGAAGAAGTTGAGGGTGGATCTGGGTCTGCCTTGTGATTTAGTTACCATTCAGGGTGACAACATAGGGTCTCTGAGATGGGCCAATGACTGGCAGCTCCTCCCTCGCAGCAAGCACATTGATGTTATTCATCACTACATCAAGGAGCTGGTGGAGGACGGTTCACTAGATGTTGCCTATGTTAACACCAAGGACAAGTGTGCTGACCCCTTCACCAAGCCCCTTGATCCTGCTGTGTTCTGGAGGTTTATGCGGATGCTTGGGATGACCGCTTCTCCTTAGGATTTTTTTTTTTGTTACATCGGTTTCTTTGGTTATCATTGTATGGCATTAGGTTCCTATTCCCGGATCGGGTTTTCTATACCGTTGTTACCCATCTTTGATATTCGGTTTTCATCCTTTTCTAACTTGGCAAATTTTGGTTTTTGCCGTGTTTCATTCCTTCCTATAAACCTTTGAGTTTCCATTTGAAGTTCTCTCGAATTTTCGGAGTTTTTTTTTTTTTTTTTTTCAATCTGTTACATATAGTTCTATGTCACCAGTGCCATAGGTGGAGAAGTAGTATTGTATGTCACCTGTGTCATAGGTGGAGTGTCAGCATGAATTGCGGTGCTCTCACGCGTTTTATGACTTGGTGATTACTTATGTACTTCCTTAGAACTATCGGTCCTGACAGTACTATGTCAGCTTACTGTTGACTGCGTCATCGGTTCTTCTGACACGCGCTGTCTAACCTGTACCCTGATCAGGTTCCAGGCTACCGCCCCCCTTTCCTCCGCTGGTGTCCCTTTATGGTTCCACTATCTTTTGTAATATTTATTCTCGTCTCCGCATTTATAGATTGGCGTGCTGCACACACTAAGTCCACTCTCCGGAGTGTTATCCAAGCTGATAGTGCCATAGGTGGAGTATTGTATGTCACCTGCGACTAGTATTGTATGTCACCTGCGTCATAGGTGGAGTATCAGCATGAATAGCGGTGCTCTCGCTTGTTTTATGTCTTGGTGACTCCTTATGTACTCCCTTAGAACTATCGGTCCTGACAGTACTATGTCAGCTTCCCGTAGACTGTGTCATTCTTCATGACACTGTGACGACTTCCTGTTGACTGTGTCATCGGTTCTTCTGACACGCGCTGTCTAGCCTGTACCCTGATCAGGTTCCAGGCTACCGCCCCTTTCCTCCGCTGGTGTCCCTTTATGGTTCCCCAGTCTTTTGTAATATTATTCTCGTCTCCGCATTTATAGATTGGCGTGCTGCACACACAAAGTCCACTCTCCGGAGTGTTATCCAAGCTGATACAAATGAAGGGTATCGTACTTTCATACCATACTTGATGCGCAGAGAATCGAAGCGCGCAAGCCGAATACCACCAATGATGATACCCATGGCGTAATAATGCAGAGTAACTGGAGACCCAGCACTGCGGAGATCAGAGCAGTAACCCCTAACCCTGCGAAAGAAATCATCTACGCGCTCATCAGGGCGCATGACTGCACCATGAAGCTCATTCACAAACAGAGGAACCCCAGCAGAGAGAGTATCAGAATGCCGCCTCTGGATATCTAAAAAGATCTCCCGAGGCGACGCATAATCCTGATACACCTTCACGAGGGCATTCGTCATGTGAGCGAGCATCATGGACAGGACCATGAATTCCTGACGGGGCGGAGGCAGTGCACTGAATCCCAACAGAGCAGGATCAACAGAGGACTCACCAAGAGAGGCCGAAGAGGCAGCAGGAGCAGGAGTCAGGGGAGCACAAGACTTACGAACCGCCAGAAAGTACTCAGCAGCCAGACCAGCGTCAAACGCGCGCTGGTCATCTATGTTCCTGATCTTACTCAAGGACCTGTCATAGCACACTAACAGCTCAAAGTCAGGCTCAACAGGACAGCAGTGGTTAGCGTGATGGGCCCATAACCTATCAGCTTAAACACTTCAAAGAGTGGACAGATGCTTGCAGCGGTCAGACGCGCCAATCTATACACGGAGATGAGAATAACTTTACATTGACTGGGGAACCATCAAGGGGCACCAGCGGAGGAAAGGGGCGGCAGCCTGGAACCTAATCAGGGTACAGGCTAGACAGCGCCTGTCAGGAGAACCGGTGACGCAGCCAACAGGAAGCTATCACTGTGTCATGAAGGATGACACAGTCTACGGGAAGCTGACACAGTACTGTCTGTACCGATAGTTCTAAGGAAGTACATAAGTAGTCACCAAGTCATAAAACGATTGAGTGAACCGCAATTGATGCTGATAACATGCTAGATTCTGCGGGTAATGCCTTAGCCCCTTTAGCAACCCCAATTGTTGATCGCTGTCCTGGCCATGGGATGACTTTGCGTCCCAGGCCAAGGACTGATGATGCTGTATTGCGTGTGAAGGTAAAGGGCGGGCGGGATTCTAACGTTCCTTCAAGCATAGATTTACCTGAATCTCAGGGGGTCGCCAGGCCCTCCTCTGGGCCACGTTCCGTCGGTGAAGCTCTAGGATTTGACCGCTCCCAGGTCATAGTGGAGCCTCTGGTAGGTCCAGTGTCTGATCATCTCAAGCCCCTGTCCACCTGTTCGGATGACCCGCGGGCTGTATTGATCCCACCGCCCCCTGTCGTCCCTGGTGGTTTATACTGGACTAGGCTTCGCGATGATTTAGCCGTCACGGAAAGCGTGAGTGATGATCTGGATGAGTGGTCTGGCTCTGATACTGCGTATGGCTGGGGCGTTCTGGTCGACCCAGGTTTCATTGAATTAGAGGCAAAGAATGCCGACCCTGTTCAACCAGGCAGTAGTCCTGCACTGGGGGTTTTACTGCCTGCTCCTGCTGATACTGCTGATACTGCTGATACAAATGCTGCTCATGTGGGGGTTAACTGCTTTTACGTGGGAGCATATATCTCTACCTCTTCTGAACTGTCTTATAAAGCTGCTATGCACCCCTCTAATTAACCCTGACAGGGATCAATGGTTACTGGCTATGAAGGATGAGATGGAGTCTTTGCATGCCCATGGCACATGGGCACTGACTCCTCAACCTCCTAAGCAGAGGGTCCTATCTGGCAGGTGGTTATTTGTGAAGAAGATGGGGATTGATGGTTCTGTGCGCTTTAATGCACGTTTTGTGGTGCGAGGTTTTCTGCAACGGCCTGGGCTGGATTTTCATGATGTATATGCCTCCGTCTCTTCTAAGGCTGGGCTTAGGGTTCTCCTTGCTGCCATCACTCATAGAAAAATGTTTGTTCGGCAGCTGGATATCAAGACTGCATTTCTGAATGCAACCTTGGAACCTGGGCTTGACTTGTACTGCCACCAGCCTGAGGGCTTCAAGGTACTTGGTCCTCATGGTGTTCCCCTTGTGTGCAAACTGATCAAGTCCCTTTATGGTCTGAATCAGGCACCCAGGGCTTGGAGCATGGAAGTCAAGCAGGTTTTGATTGCACATGGGTTTACTATGTGCAAGGCAGAACCAGCTTTGTATTTTAGAACGGATTCTTTTGGTGGGTGGAGCTATGTCCTGACCT
Organism: Chlamydomonas sp. ICE-L; assembly: GCA_013435795.1. NCBI lineage: Eukaryota > Viridiplantae > Chlorophyta > Chlorophyceae > Chlamydomonadales > Chlamydomonadaceae > Chlamydomonas > Chlamydomonas sp. ICE-L. The sequence continues at coordinate 4,590,634 of JACBWV010000825.1, forward strand.
ATGTTGATGATTTTATCTGTGCGTTTGATGATCTGGCTTTGTATGCATTGCTGATCAAGGCTATGGAGGCTGCTGGCTGGGAAGTCAAGGAGTTGGGTGTACCTGTCCAGTCCCTCTCATTGGACATGCATGTTACACTTGACTCTGATGGCAGGTGTGTTCAGATCAACCTCTCCCAGCACTCCTACATTGTTGATCTGGTGGAGCAGTTTGGTGTCACCGCTGCAGCCAAGCCCAAGTTCTCTGCCCCCATGGCCAAGTGCACTGTCACTGATGCCCCTGGAGACCCCCTGCCCTCTAACAGCCAGCCTGAGTACCTCTCTCTTGTAGGTGCTTTGCTATACCTGGCTACCTGCACCAGGCCTGATATTTCTTTTGCTGTAAGCTACCTGTCCAGGTTTTCTGCTCACCCTACTGTCCCCCTCTGGGGGGCAGCCAAGCGCTTGCTCTTGTATTTGAGGACTCATTCCCACCTGGGCCTCACTTACACCCACAGCCCTGAGTTCTCTTTTACTGTCTTTAGTGACTCATCCTTTGCTGATGATGGGTCTGACAGGAGGTCTCAGACTGGCTATGGTGTGCTTGCTGCCGGGTGCCTAGTGAACTGGATGAGCAAGAGGCAACCTACTGTTGCCATTAGCTCTACTGAGGCTGAGTATCAGGCCCTGGCTCAGACTGCCAGGGAGGTGCAATGGTTGAAGAAGTTGAGGGCTGATCTGTAACGGTACAGAACCCTTCACGGGTACTCTGGCCGTCCAGCAAGGCATACGGGTACACCTCACCCGTAAGCCACGTGACGAACGCACATGATACAGTACCATACCCATGTACTGCCTCATCTCTCACAACGCACACGTTGCGCACATAGACACGAGCTACTCGGAACGAACCCTTCTACTCCTTGCACGAAGACGTTCTACCCGATCAACTCTACATCCCCTACTTAGGTAACACCCTACTGTTCTGTTAGCTTACGCATATCGACTTACACATAAACATACATCACGTAGACTGTTCCACTAGAATAACCCCCCAGGCTGCTAAGTGCATCCTGAGCTGTTACACTGGTAGCGGAGCTGGTTTCGTTCCTTAGGGACCTCACGCATACACATACGCACGCATACGGATTTTTCTTCGAATTAATCGCACCCGCCAGGACATCCTGTCGGCTTTCTGGCATTTGCTGCTCGCTGTTCCTGCTCTTCCCTGTAGGCTTCGAATACTCGTAGCGCCTGTTAGGTTCTCGCAGTGAACTGTCCTGTTCAGCTCAACACGCCCTAGGCCGCCTGCGACCTGTCTTGCATGGGCATCTTTTCCTAGCCTGCCCTACCCCTGTATGGCCTACGCGCTCGATTCTTGCTTTCACGACCTGTCCTTTTGGTCATAGCTTCTAAAGCTCCATTCCCGAGCATCTTGAGCGGGGTTTGATCAATTGGGCAGCATCGGCTCCATTTGCCTCCTAGGCCGTACTTGCTTTAATTAGCGTACTTCACGAGCCTGTCCTGCGACTCTTCCTGCTTGCTGCATCATCTTTTGTTGCTTTCCACCTGCACGTTTGCTCATCCTGTCGCGCAATTCGGTTCGTCGTTGTCCTTCCTGGTTGCCCTGTGATACGTGCCTTGGCAGTGCTTTTATCCCTCATCGTATTCTGGACGAACGCGTTATATACAGTTACGCTTGAGGCATTATCAGCTCGTTACGCTCGCAAAATTTACGAGTCACTGTGGCAGGTGAATTTTGGCATCCTGGAGTTGCGAGTAATTCTCCCTCTCTCGCCCACCACTCATTCCTGTCCAGCCTACTGACTTGTTCTGTTGCTTACGCAGAATGGCATCACATAAAACCACCAAGGTAACCGACGACGCGGCTGACCAGCCTACGATGTCAGTGGTCGACACCAATCCCGAAGGGATGGGGTCTTCTGACACTGAGCCCGACACTGAGCTCGGTGCTACGCTGGATGAGTCCGCGTCCGCCGAAGCGCGGCCCTCTGTGTCAGTGGGTACGCTGCAACCGCTGGTAGACGGCCTCAATGATCTGGCGGCACCCTCGGGTGCCCCGCCCGCTGCCCCGCCTCCGCGCGCAGGCATGGCTCCGACGATGACGCCGCTGTCTGAGTCTTCCCTTGGGGAGCTCAGCGCTCGCTATGAAGCGGGCGCGAAGCGCAGGCGTCACGCAAGGGTTGACGACCTCAATGGTCTGGCGGCACCCTCGGGTGCCCCTCCCGCTGCCCCGCCTCCGCGCGCGGGCATGGCCCCAACGACGACGACGACGCCGCTGGCGCAGCCTTCCTTCAGGGAGATCAGCGCTCGCTATGCCGAGGGCGCGGAGCGCAGGCGTCACCAGCATATGGGTGACCACCTGATCGCTGCGGAACAAATTGGTCAACTCCGCGCGCAGCTTGACCAGGCCTCCATCGCCAACGCAGCTCTCACCGAGCAATTTGTGGCTAAGGTAGCCGCTACGAACGCCGAGGTCGCTGACCTAACGCAGCGCCTCGCCGTCTCCAGCGCGGCTACCGAGGCCGCATTGGCCAATGGCGACCCTACGGAGAGGCAAGAGCTGTTAACCAGCCACTACTTCCTCAGCAGAGATCTGGCTACAAGCCAGAAGGCTCTGGCCGACCTCCAGGTCGCTTCCGCTGAGGCCGCGGCGACCGCAAGGTCCTCCATGGATGTTTGGCGCGTCGAGCTGGCGGCTAAAGAGTCCAAGCTCGGTGCGGCGCAGGCCAACCTCGCTCAGTCTCAAGCAGGTGAGCGCAGTTTGACGCCTGACGAACATATGACGAACATACCATTCTCGGTTTGCAATCCATTTGATCATATTGAGGACTCACCTTCTCAAGTGGTTACCCCTCGCAATGTTTTGCCCGTTAATCGCACCCTGTTTCATAATCTGCCGACGCCATTGTCTAACTCGCCACGTTTTCCCCCCCATGCAGCGCTCGCCCCCGCTCTCGCTGAGAACGCGCGCTTGACTGAGGTCGTCGCGCAGCTGACCCGCGAGATCGTCGCCTCTGGCGAGCGCCCAATGACTGTTCCCGCGGCTGCACCTCCCGCCGCCATTACCATGGCTGATGTCATGGCCATGATCGCGGCGAGCCAAGCTCCTGTGGCGCGCAACGAGACTGTGCCGATGGACATTGAGGACCCTGGCGGTTCTTCCAGCGGCGCCCGCTACGTTGGGTGTGGGAACGGCAGGACTGTGGGGCGCAAGCATGCGCTCCCTCAGGCCGCTCGCGAGGACGACGCTGCCACTCAGGTGACCATCGCTGCGCGCAAGCAGGCGTTTCTGCGCGGCCGCGAGATCAAGGCGTCGCCCACCTATGCAAAGGCAGCAAAGTCGGATGGTCTTCTCCATTACCACTCCGCTGACCACCCTGTCGCGCCGTATGCCGACGCCAAGTTGGCGGTGCATATGAACGCTTACGCAGATAGCCTCGTCCTTGACTGCGATCCCGAGGACATCGTGGATGCGCTGCAGGCGGTTGATGACCTCCGCGACAGCATGACCCGTTTGTACACGGCGTGCAAGATGCGCAAGCAGAGGTGGATGGAATTGATGCCTATGAACATCAAGGACATCGCCGACAAGGACGCCGCCCTCAAGGGCACTAAGCTGAAGCCACACTACCCTGCGGCGGAAGCCAACTACGACATAATGGACGAGACGTTGCCTCGTGCACCAGACAGGCAGGTGCGGGTTACGGGGACTTCGGGGTTGTTTGATAAACTAGCTGTCGCTCAGTTGGCCCCGGCGTTTCATCCAGAACCCTTTCGACTCCCCGACGTATATGCCCCTTCGGGTGACCTTACTGGCAAAATGCAACGTGGTTCGATGCCGCGGGGGGGCGCTACCCCTTCCCCGCCGGCAGCGCCTACCGCCGCTCCCTTAACGCCCGTCGGCCCCTTTTCGGTCTCCGATTACTCGTCATCGGACCACGACTTAGCCGATTCCCCTGGTTCGCCTCTCCAGGTTTCACCTGGCGACCCGACCTCTATTCGCGCTCCTCGGGCTACTCTGCCCGAGCACCCAACGACGCCAGCGGTACCTACGGTGGCTTCCCCAGCCGCTGTTCGACCTCGTGCAAAGCGCGCAGCTACGCTGTCCGCAGACACACCTTCTCCGACGCAACAGGTTCGCGCGGGAACACACCTGGCCCCAGAAGGCCCGCCAGGTGCACCCGACCCGATCACCCCTCCTCCCAATAACCGCGCCACTCGTCACTCTGATCACGACACTGGGTTCGCCAAGCGTGTTACCGAAATGAGAAAGGAATTACGTCTCATTGAACACAAACTGTCGGACAGATGTTCTAGGGCTAAGTTGCGCCGATGGGTATTCAATGTGGTCACGATCATGGAGCTCCAGTTCTCCGACGGTTACCTTGGTTCGTTCGAGCACATTGTTCCACACCTGTCGGGCGCTTTTACTGGCCAACTCCGCATCACGTACGACGAGGCATGGGCTAGCGATGAGTTGGACGGGTTAGATTTCATGGGAATCGTCGCATGGGCGGAGTCGCTCCTCCTGCCCGAGCTATTAACGGAATCACACGTCGCTCTCACCAAACTACACGAAGGTGGCTTCCGCCAAGATACTCGCTCCTTGCAGAATTATTACCACGCCATCAAGTCTGAATTTTGCAAAGTCCCCGAGCTGACCGAACGCGAAAAGTTAAACTTGTTTCGCACGGGACTCTCCGATGAACTCCGCGCCGGTGCACACGCTCGGCGCGAGTCGGGTACTATGTTCGAAACGATGGAAGATTTGTTCCGCTATCTGCAATTGGACGAAGCGAGGAAAGTTGTCGCCGCTCGTGGCAAGTCCTTGACGGACAAGCACGATCGCCATCAGAGGGGAGGTTACGCTAAGCAGAAATCGAGGTATCCATTCAAGCGCCCAGCGGATACTAAGTACCCGGGTAAGGACCTTGCTTTCAATCGCGTCCAATTTACCAAATCACCCCCCTCCGATACTGACACGGATTCTTTCTCTTCGCAGGGAGTAGCCACCGACGACGGCGGGGAGATGAACTCTCGCCCAGCCAAGAGCCCCAAGCTGGCGCTAAACAGTAGTCGCAACCCGGCCAGTGGCCGAGGTGGTGGAGGACGTCGTGCGACGCAGCCGGCGCACAACGGCAAGCTGGGTGGATCGCCAAGGCCGCAGGTCCTCAGTTTGCAAGGTGCTGATCGCACGTTCGGGAAAGGCTCTATTAGCCGCGGCGCGGGCCGTGGTGGTCGCGGAGGATACGGACAGGGTGCTGGTCGGGCCCGTTCACAGCCCATCGGGCCACGGACCCCCGACTTTTCGGGTCAAGACCCCCAGAACGCCATGCATATGAACAAATCGGTCAGCGTCGGGCAGACCATCTGGCTTCAGAATGGTGCTCGCTGCTTCTTCTGCTTCCGCTACATGAGTACATGTGGGCAATCGCTGAATGCTGACGGACGCTGCCGCACGCGGGACTTGCCTAACTGGCCGGCCCTCAATGAGACTACGTGTCCCGACTGGGCCCTTGATGGCAACGGTCCCATCCCGATTTGGGAATAGGAATCGGCCGGTCAGGTATTGACAACCCTGGATCGTGTACTTAGCGGCGATAAAGTAGTAGTAGTCGAGCCACTTGAGCTCTTGTTACAGGTTCAAGAGGAACTGTTTTCAAACTTGGGCTTAACCCCAACCATTGATGTAACTTCTACTAATCCCTTGTCGTCCCCTTGTCCACTGAAGTTCTCTACGGAGTTTGGCATGCGTGTCTCCATCGCAAACGAGTTCATATACGCTCACCCCATTCCGGAAGACGTCGTGTCGGTGTTAGAACACTATTGGGAATGCAAAAACGATGCACCCTTCGACACAATCGGTATGTTCATCCTCCCGAAAAACGCAAGTAACGATAAACATATCTCCAGTCTCCTCCAAGGTATGGAGTTGTTCAAGGAGTATCAATCGTTCGATCACCATATGAAACCCCGCCCCAAGGGGTCACCTTCGAATAAGGTCGCCATCCAAGTATGGTATGACCCCCCCGACTCCGAACGGGCCGTCCAAATCAAAAAGGATTGGCATGCGATCAACGACGTGACCAAGGCAGTATACTTTGGCCCCGCACCTGAGGAGGGCATCCCCAGTCCGGTTGAAACCCGTCGAAAAAAACACTGGTGGTCGGAGGCATTGGATCCCAAAGTTCGCGTAAAACAAATCGCTGCCAGACGGTCAACGAAGTGCATCCGTCGCAATCACGCGCAACGAAATACGAATTATTCCCCCGTGCTCATGACGCGAGCCAATCTGGTATACGAAGTCAACTCCGCTGCTGCCCCCGATATGCTATTCAACGCCCGATCAGGAGCGAAGCAATTACTCACATTGGCAGACTCCGGCGCGACAGGTTGTCTTATGGAAAGGCAAACGGCTGAGGATCTCGGTTTGCACATCCGCCCTTGGGAAAACGAACGCGACGGATTCACTTGCGCTAACGACGGGATTATCAAAATCCGCGGGACGCTCCCTATACACATACAACGATATGTTGGCAAAGTGTTCGCCCATGTCGTCGACAAACTTCCCGGTGGATTAGACCTAATCCTCGGGTCCGACTGGATGCGCGACGAAAAGGCCGTCCTAGACTACGATCGCATGACATTGTCGCTCAAACGGTACGGCTGCTGTTTGACACCTATCAACAGGCAGCGGGACGAAACGGCTCATTCCTTCTTCACTATGGCACTTTCGGGCAAGCCGACTGACGACCCAGTCATTACTGGTCGCAAGGCAGCAAAGCTTTTGAAAGCTGGCGCTAACCATGTCATGGTCAATGTCCGCGAATCCCGAGCGGATTTACCGGCGTCTAACGTAACTGCCGATGAACGGGCGAAATTGCTGACAAAATTATTGCCTTCCGACGGGCCTTTACCTGGTCCCCCGGTGGCAAGCATGGATTTCGAAAATTGGATCCGCGACAACATACGGGACCACGATGATAAAACACTCATCTCGGCCAACGACCTGCGCGCTCTCCTATGGCAGTATCGCAAAGTCTTCAACAATTTGCCTATGGGGACTCCTAACCATCGAGTTATTCCTCACGTCATCAAAACGCAAGACAATGCTTACGCACCATATCGCAGAAATCGTCGCATGAGTCCAGCCGAGACTTTACTATGTGAAGAATACGTCTCCGACCTGTTGCAGCAAGGATTCATCGCCCCGAGCTCGTCCCCGTACGGTGCGCCAATTATGATCATAGCGAAACCGGGTGGAACAGGATACCGTGTTGTTTGCGATTGGCGAGCACTCAACAACATCACGATTAAAAATAGGTATCCCCTTCCCCGTATCGATGAGACCATTGATCGTCTAGGTGGAGCTACTTTGTTCAGTTCCCTAGACCTCACGTCTGGTTATTACCAAATACGTATTTCGGACGAGGACGCGCCAAAAACTGCGTTCACTACCCCAATGGGTCAGTTTGAATTTAAAGTCCTTGGGATGGGTTTGGCAAATGCGCCGGCCATATTCCAAGCGGTCATGAACCAGATATTCGCGCCCTACTTGCACAAGTTCGTCGTGGTCTACTTGGACGATATCTTGGTTTACGGACGCACTCCGGCGGAGCACTTAGCCAACTTGGCCACAGTTCTCAACGTCCTCCAGGACAACGAATTCTACGCGAAACTATCCAAATGTTCATTCAACCAAACGGAAGTTAAATTCCTGGGTCATTACATTGGACGCGACGGCATTAAAGTTGATCCACGCAAGGTTAGCACAGTCCGTGACTGGCCTACTCCGAAAACGGCGAAAGAGATCGGCTCATTCCTCGGTTTGTGCAATTATTTTCGCAAATTTATCCAAGGCTATTCGTCTCTCGCTGCCCCGCTTCAAACCTTGTCTAACATCAAGGGTGAACTCGGCTCCTTGTTCAAAGAAGAACATCTCGTCTCATTCAAAGGCCTCAAGGAAGCTTTGCTATCCGCTCCAGTCCTCGCGCTGCCGGATTTCAGCAAAACTTTCGAAGTCATTACCGACGCATCTTTGCTCGGTACCGGCGCGGTGCTCTTGCAAGACAAACACCCCATCGCCTTCGCCAGCAAGAAGTATATCCCAGCGGAGCTGAACTATACTACGACGGAACAAGAGATGCTAGCAATTGTTCACGCGTTGACCGAGTGGCGATGCTACCTCGAAGGTTCCCACATGACATTGGTCACAGACCACAATCCGCTCACGTATTTTGACACAAAGGCGGTCCTTTCACGACGCATGGGCCGATGGCAGGAGGACCTGGCGCCCTTCAGCTATACTTGGGAATATCGCGCGGGTCGCAATAATATGGCAGACCCGGTCAGTCGCAATCCTAACCTCTCCGCCCCCGCCGACGTCGCGGTTGCGCACCAGCTGTTAGTTTTCTCTCTCTTGGTCAGCGAATGCAGGCCTCGATCGAGAAAGCAGCGCCCGATTGCAGTCGGTCCCGCGGTCGTGGATATCCTTCCCCGCCCCCCGACTGTCCTCCCCGTCCCTTCGGTTCCGGTCAAGGAAACGCGACGACGCAGTCGGCATACGCCCTCCGCGTCAACTCCCTCCTCTTCGTCCATCATGGATCGAATTTTGGCTGGATACAAACGAGACTCGAACTTCACGCCGGGCTGCAAGCGCCTTCGCGATAAGTTTTCGAGGAACGGTTACTGGTTCAAGAAGAACAAGTACGGACGCGAGTTTTTGTGTGTCCCCCTTGACGCAGCCCTGCGACTGGACATTATCCGCGAAGCTCACGACCCTATGTACATGGGCCATTGCGGTCGCACCAAGACATTGGAGTTGGTCACCCGCACTTTTACTTGGGCCAAAGTCACGGCAGATGTTACGGCCTTCGTCCAACAGTGCCATAAGTGCCAAACGAACAAGCCCGGAAACGCAAAACCTAACGGTACCATGGTTCCCGTGGAAATTCCTGAGAAATTCTGGGAGTGTGTCTCCACGGACCTCATCACGGCGCTCCCGCCTACGTCTTCTGGCCATGATGCCATCGCGGTATTCGTCGACAAACTGTCGAAAATGGTTCATGTCGAACCTTGTCACACTACGATAAACGCAGAGGCATTCGCTTCCCTATACCTGAATCGTGTCATCCGCTATCATGGTATCCCAAAGAAACTGCTGAATGATCGCGATGCGCGATTTACCGGGCATTTCGGCGTGGCTCTCCATCGATTAATGGGCACGCGACAAGCGTTTTCGACGGCGTTTCATCCTCAAACTGACGGTCAGACGGAACGCATGAACCGAGTCATCGAGGACATGATTCGCCACTACGTGGGGCCATACCACGACGATTTGGATAAGTCCCTGGCGCTGGTGGAATTTGCAATCAACAATTCCTACCAAGAGTCCATTCAGAACACCCCATTTCGGGCGTACCTTGGTTACGACCCTACGACGCCGCTTAGAGCGGAGGTCGAATCGAAATGTCCGGCTGCCAACAATTGGTGGGCCGATCACATTGAACGACAAGATCAATGCAAGGCATGCATGCAAGCCGCTCAAGATCGGCAGAAAGCCCATTACGATAAGCGACGAACGGAGGTTTTCTTCAACCTTGGGGATAAAGTTCTCTTGTCCACCCGCAATATGAAGTTCAAAGCAACGGGTAAACCAAAATTTACGCCTCGTTTTGTTGGCCCCTATACGATTACGGAATGCATTGGCCCACGCGACGAGGTCACCGGAGTCGTCCGGCAGGTCACGGCGTGCCGCTTGGCTTTGCCCAAGATGATGCGTATCCACCCCGTGTTTCACGTGGGTTTGATAAAGCATTGGCGCTCCGATGGCGTTGTCCATGTTGGACAACCGCTGGAGTTGGACTCCGACGGCGCTCCGATTTGGAATATCCAATGCATCATGCGCGAGAAATCGCGTGTCATAGGCACTTCCAGCAAACGGCGTCTCGAATACTTGGTCCGATGGCAAGACTTCGGTATTGAGCAAGACACTTGGGAACTCGCCAAAGCGGTCAAGAAAAGTGCGCCTCACGTCGTCGATGCATGGAAATCACGTGTTACGCCCGTTATGTCCCGACGTACGTCGAATAAACGGGCCCATCACCAACCCATCGCACTCGACGCTTACGACACGGCGGTTAGATTGCTTTATTTATAAAGTTATCTTTCCCGGAGTACTCAAAAGGGATGTTAAATGGTTCTCTCCGAAACCAACTTGATTCATCAAGTATATTTTGAGCACGGCACATACGATCGACTACGACTGGTTTCACATCCGTCCACTTCCTATGATCAGATGCGGGGTCCGCATTCTTCTCTGAGGGGGGGAGTGTAACGGTACAGAACCTTCACGGTA
>JACBWV010000825.1:4609608-4736413 GCA_013435795.1 Chlamydomonas sp. ICE-L
TGCCGTTTATATAACGGGGAGTGTTAGAATGCCGAAGCCTTATTTTAGTGCGCTATCCATCCGTCATCCTTGTTTTTGTTTGGTGATTTTCCTGTGCCTTTTGTCCTTCACATCTTCTTGTAGAATCTCGCTTTTTAGGCCGCGGCAACTCTTCAGCCTTTTACAATATATACTTAATTCGCTAGTTTCTCTATGCCTTGGTTAGTTCGCATTGCTTGTTGTCAAGCCTTTTATTTGCTCTTTCGTACGCTTTTTTGGAGGTCACCTCCAGGACCAGGTTCCGAGGGGTATGTTGCCCAAACCCTCACTGTTATAAAACTGTCCCGCTGCTTCGGCGCTGTTCAGTCTCGGCATCGATTTTTGCTGAGTATGTAACTATATCCTCTCTCTTGGATATCCTCATCATGGGATGAGTTTTTTTTTTTTTTAAGTTGTGAAAGGACTTTCACCCTATGAGGTGGGTCTCCCGACACAAACCGGCGACACAGAGGATTCAGTTTGAATGGTGGTGCCACTCCTACAATATGCAAAGTAAGCGCACTTAGGGTTGGTGAGAGATACCAACCCTGAGTGTGGTAAACCAGGTTTACTAAACCTGAGAGTTCAAGTTTATCTAACCATCGAACCAAGTTCAAGTTTAAAGCAAGAACCATTTATCTACGTATTGAAATTGAACTTGAACTTGAAATTGTTAAATCCGAGTAATGCGCCACTCTCAGGACGTGAAGTTAAGGACACCGCTGCGTAACCCGGAACTAGCAGTATTCAACTACTCACTATATGTATCTACGTATGTTACAGTCAGAAGAAGGAGATCGGAAAGATCAACAACAGCTACCTTTGTTATTAGTGATTGTATGAACTATGAAGATATTGGATCAAATATATTTAATAATATAAATGCTATGAGTGTTGACTGTTGTAGACGTATGAATGAGTTCGTGTATGTTAGTTGCAGTCCATGATGGTGGTTCATTTTCCCTGGTAATAATATTTTTACTGCCGATGACGGCAAGCAGCCAAATTGCTGGCTGAAGCTATGTAGCCAAGTTCAAGTAGCAGCACTTGTAAGGTCTCCTACTGCCGCCTCTGTAAATGTCAGCAAGCATACGGTAGCTTGCGACCATCTTGTCTTTGTAAAGAAAAATCACCACCGAGTCTAGCAGTCCCTGCTCGTCCACAAAACAAGTTGGTGGTTGGCCCCAGCGCAAGCTAAGGGACTGGCTTCCAACCTCAGTACCTCACGCCTCGTCAAGGCGTAGCATTTGTTTATTTATAGGCCAGGCGAGGGTTCCCCTGTAGGAGCAGAGCGGGGTATATAAACGGTCTCCACATCCCTGTTATGGTTTTGAGTCGCTATTTAAAGACTTGAGCGCGATAACATTGCTGACGTTGTAGACCGTTACAAGGGTCGGGAACGAGTCCGCTAATATTGCTCCCTGGTTTCCGTAGGTATTGCACAGGGGGGAGCCGGGAGACTAGGAATCGGAAGTCAGGGAGCAGCACTGGGTTGGCTGAAAAACAATGCAACAACTCAATTACAGTACAGAGGCAGCCAAATATGCTGAAGGGTTCCCAACTTGACCCCCCCTCCCCCCCCCCCCCCCCCCCAAAAAAATCTAGATCAACTCTCTGTATTTATGGAGCTATGTAACTATGTAAACAAGATCAACTCTAGAAAAAGCTGGAGTCAGGTACTTATGTAAGCACGTTCGGTGGTTGGCCCTAGTGCAAGCAAACGGGCTCCCTCCTCAACCTCACGCCTCGTAATAAGGATGACTATTTATTCATGCACGTTCACACAGCTGCATGGTATGTACACCCAGACAGGACAGAGTGCTGCCAAATACTGTACCTGGACAGCTAGCAGCCTAACAGGCTGGTGCCATGTAATCAAGTTCAATTACCCGGACAAGTCTGTAAACGGTCTAATCTGATTACGATGCAAGTTTATAGTCAAGGCCGAGCAATACCTTCGGAAAAGTTAACAGTTGTGGTGGTGACCTCAACTGTTAACTTGCGATGGTGGTAATAGGCTATACCAGGTTTTAACTTGCCCGGCGGTAACCTCAACTTACCCTGCCCTGGTGGTAACCTCAACTGTTAACGTGCCCTGGTGGTAATAGGCTATACCAGGTATTAACTTGTCCTGGCGGTAACCTCAACTTACCCTGCCTTGGTGGTAACCTCAACTGTTAACGTGCCCTGGTGGTAATAGGCTATACCAGGTATTAACTTGTCCTGGCGGCAACCTCAATTGTTTACGTGCCCTGGTGGTAATAGGCTATACCAGGTATTAACTTGTCCTGGCGGTAACCTCAACTTACCCTGCCCTGGTGGTAACCTCAACTGTAAACATGCCCTGGTGGTATAGCTGGCCTCAACTGGAAGGTATTGCTGGCCTCAACTGGAAGGTATTGCTGGCCTCAACTGGAAGGTATTGCTGGCCTTAACTGCAAGGTATTGCTGGCCTCAACTGGAAGGTATTGCTGGCCTCAACTGGAAGGTATTGCTGGCCTCAACTGGAAGGTATTGCTGGCCTCAACTGGAAGGTATTGCTGGCCTCAACTGGAAGGTATTGCTGGCCTCAACTGGAAGGTATTGCTGGCCTCAACTGGAAGGTATTGCTGGCCTCAACTGGAAGGTATTGCTGGCCTCAACTGGAAGGTATTGCTGGCCTCAACTGGAAGGTATTGCTGGCCTCAACTGTTAACTGGCCCAATCCTGATATAGCCTATGGTATTGTACACTCTCACCCAGCCCCTTTCAGCGAAAGAATTGGTGTAGTGGTACACCAAGTCGCTTTGAGGATGTACGGTCGGGGGATCGATTCCCCCTACGGTCGCCCTAAGCGTTGCAGGTCGTTGTCAACGGCGATGGTAGCTTGTCCAGTTGAGGTAGAAGACCGCTCTCTACCCGCGTACGACGGGTTCCCTTAATACCACGCCCCACTTGGCGTTGTCAGTACCTTTTACACTCTCACTCATCATGGCATTGCACAATGACATGTCAACTTGTCCTGTTCTTGGTGAAACCTAGGGATATACATATAACCTATTATACACTCGTGCTCATCATGGCAAACATGACGATCTATTTAGTTCTGATGAAATCTTGGGGCAAAGCCCAATGGCTGGCTCAGAGAGCTGCCTAGAAGCTGCTACGGAGACAGGTAAAGAGATAGAGGGATGTTACTGTCCAGAGGCAGGACTCGCCTTAATCCTGCAGCATGACTTGCATAAATCCCACCTACCCACCATCACACCCACCCACCCCCTACTACCTTTACCACTCAAAATATACTGATTAAACTAAGGCCAGTTGGCTTGGGGTGGGTATTTTTGTGATTTCGGGGTGGTGTGATGTCTCTGGCGTGGGTTGTCTGTGTGATGTGTACGTTGTTAGTTTGATGAAGGCGTAGGATTGGAGCCAGCCAGGCACTGGATATATGTTGCTACCGATTGCGCACCTCCGCTGCTTCTTAGTTACCCACTTAGGTAGAGAGTGAGGTACTTTTACAGCTTTGCAGGTCCGCCCAACGAAGGTGTGTATGTGGTGGAGGGGGGGCCTGAGTGTGTGAGTGTGTGTGCTTGGCATACACAGAGCCGCTGAAACGCCCACGCATGAACGCCCAGGCGCCAGGCTTCCTTGCTATGTTGACCTAGAGCTGCCCCTTTCAGCGAATCAATTGGTCTAGTGGTACACCAAGTCACTTTGAGGACGTAGAGTCGGGGGTTCGATTCCCCCTACGGTCGCTCTAAGCGTTGCAGGCCGTTGTCAACCGCGATGGTAGCTTGTCCAGTTGAGGTTGAAGACCGCTCTCTACCCGCGTACGACGGGTTCCCTTAATACCACGCCCCACCAGGCGTTGTCATTACCTTGACCTAGAGCTGCTAGAGGTGCTAGCAATCGGCATAGCTCCCGCATTGCATAGATCAGCATAAGCGCAATTTGCATGTTCGCGACTACCACGTTTGCAGTTGGCAGGTGCTGGCAGTTGATGTGGGACGGAATTGCTCATGCGGCATCGTCAGGTGGCGTGAGACGAAAGCCTCGGTCCGCGGTGTAACCGTCGAGTCTCTGCTACATTGAGGGCGATAACCACTCCAGGAGTACAATCATCCTGCTGCATGACTACTATAAATCATACACATAGCTGCTAACCCAAAGCTCGCAATAGGCCAACTAAACAAACCTTGGGATGCGGGACACAGGTGCCGTGTGTGTTTGTGCGTTGGCGGCAGCTGCCATGGTCTGATCTGACGTACAACTTGTATCATCCTGCATGAAGGGGGGGCACAGTCATGGTTGAGGTGAGGGATATGGTTGAGATGAGGTATCTGGTTGGCGGCAGCTGCCGTGGTCTGATCTGGCGTGTAACTTGTATCATCCTGCATGAAGTGGTCATCATGGTCAGTAAGATGGCTGATGTATGGGTTGGCAGGGAGACAAGGAGGCACATGGAGGTGTTGGGCACCACATGGAGGGGCCACTTCATAGTGCCCCTTCATGGTTGAGGTGAGGGATATGGTTGAGATGGGGCATCTGGTTGAGATATGGTTGAGATGGTTGGTTTAACTGTCACGAGTCAGGTAACCAAAGTATCACGAGTGGTTTAAGGGGCATGGATAGAGTGGCTGACATTGTTGGTTTAACTGACATGGTTGCCCCCCCCCCCCCCCCCCCCCCATTCTCTCGCTCCTTACCCTATCAGAGGTGTCATTTACTGCACTCCTTGTTATAATTATTGTACACTTAATATGCTCCCAACTCCAGCCCCCTTACTTCCCGCTGCATACTTGCTACCGTCTTACTCCTTACCCTATCAGAGGTGTCCAAGAGTACACTTAATGCACTCCTTGTTACGGTTGTATGATTGCACACTTAACATACTGCCAACTTCTAGCCTCCCGACTTCCAGCTGCATAATTGATACCGGTTTACTCCTTACCCTATCACAGGTGTCAAGTGTACACTAAAGGTAATCCTTGCTACGTTTTTTTATTGCACACTTGATATGCTCCCAACTTCTAGCCTCCCAACTTCCCGCTGCATGATCGATACCGGTTCACTCCTTACCCTACCAGAGGTGTCCAAGTGTACACTTCATGCACTCCTTGTTACGGTTGTATTATTGAACACTTAATCAACTCCCCATTCTTCTCGCCAATTATATATTTGATATCAGTATACTCTGAACTATCAGAGGCGTCTTGCCCGGCAACCCCTTGGTGTATCGACATTAACTCGACGGTATCAAGATGAGCTTGCGATTCCCTATATATCTTGATGATGCGGTGCACACTATTTTGTCCCCCCCCCCCCCCCCCCCCCCCACACACACACACACACCACACACACACACCACACACACACACCACCACGCTCCTTACCTTATCTGAGGTGTCCAACTCGGCCTTCAGAGCTTTGTTCTTGGCTGCCAAGGGGGAAGACAAAGGCTTGCTTGCCACGTTGTCCCTTTCAGGCATACGATCAGGCATATCACAATCAGTGCTAGCTCCCAATTTGGACGAGGCGGTGGGGGTCCTGAGGTTTCGGCTGCTCAAGGGCGAGGGGCACACCACGGCACTGTGTGGCGAGGAGGCTGACAGCTTGGCGCGAGGGGATGACAGGGATGCGCTGTTTGGCGGGGGAGGCACATGGGGGGATGGAGCCGATCCACTCTTAGGTGATGGTTGTACTCGGGCACGGGGAGATGACGCCCCTCGATTGTGGGGTGAGGATAGCGCCACTCTTACGAAAGGAGAAGTAGCATTGCTGGCTACTGAGCGCCTTAGGGCCGGACTGGGGTGCGGAGGAGGAGCTCCGAAGTCAACTGACTGGTTTCGGAGCTTTCCGGCGTGCGCTGATGTGTCAGCCAGGTAGGATGGTGGCCCGCCAGCTGCGATGCTGTGCCTCTTGCTCAGCATGTCTGGAGTTGCCAGGCTGGCGAGACCACCCTTGGGCTTGCCCGCCTTGCTGGCAGTCTGAGGCTTGGCTTGGATCGTAGCAGGGCGTTGAGATGTGGAACCGGAGGATGACATGGCAGGCTTTTTGCTGGCACCCCCAGAACTCTGGCCTCTAATGTTGGCGTGCTGCTGGCGCTCTGCTACCAGGGCCTCTACCTCTTCTGCCACTCCCGGCAAAACTTCCTCCTGCATTAGGGCAATGGCATAGCATCAACAACAAGGCCAAGGCAGACCCAGGTAGGCTATCAAGTGCATGCATGGATGTATGAGGGGGAGAGCGCAACCTGATCCATAGCTGTTGCGTACTATGAAGAAAGCCCCCTTTAGACTTATCCCTCTGCCTCTCCTGGCAAGACCTCCTCCTGCACAGGGGCAATGGCATGGCATCAATTACAATGTCAAGGCTAGCCCAGGTAGGTGATCAAGTGCATGTATGGATGAGGGGGTGAGCGCAACCTGATCTATAGCTGTTGCGTCCTATGAAAAAAGCCCCATTTAGACTTATCCCTCTGCCACTCCTGGCAAGACTTCCTCCTGCATTTTGGTATCAACAACAACGTTAAAGACAGACCCAGCCCAGGAGGTATGTACTCATGAGCATGCATGGATTGTTTTGGATGAGTGGAGAAAGTAAGAATAAGATAAAATAATACCCTGAATAATAATAAAAGATTACCCTGCTACTGTGAGGGCCATGTGCTGTGGCATGTACTACACACATGCACATACCTCATAGTCCTGACCCATCACAGTGAAAGGCTCTCCCTCGGTGATGCGCCACTCATGTGTGGCAGTACGTACAGCCGCCACCAGAACCGGCATCTTGTCCCGCTGCTTCCCGGCACGGATAGCTCGCTGAAGCTTGCGGTTGGCGTCTCGTCCCTGCAGAGACACATGAAGCAATCAATCAATCCATGTTTTATCCATGACGAGACGCGAGGTTGTGTGGGGTGGTTGTTGTTGTGGTTGTTGTTGCCCTTTCACTTGCGGTTGGCGTCTCGTCCCTGCAGAGACACATAAATCAATCAATCAATCAATGTTTCAATCAATCAATCCATGTTTTATCCATGACGAGACGCGAGGTTGTGGGGGGCAGCTCTTTCACTTGCGCTGGGGCTGACAGCCAGACACAGATAAATGGGCATGCAAGTTTGAATGAATGAATGATTGAATGAACGTAGGAATAAATGAATGAATGATTGAATGAGCGTAGGAATAAATGAATGAATGATTGAATGAGCGCAGGAATAAATGAATGAATGATTGAATGAGCGTAGGAATAAATGAATGAATGATTGAATGAGCGTAGGAATAAATGAATGAATGATTGAATGAGCGTAGGAATAAATGAATGAATGATAGAATGAGCGTAGGAATAAATGAATGAATGATTGAATGAGCGTAGGAATAAATGAATGAATGATTGAATGAGCGTAGGAATAAATGAATGAATGATTGAATGAGCGTAGGAATAAATGAATGAATGATTGAATGAGCGTAGGAATAAATGAATGAATGATTGAATGAGCGTAGGAATAAATGAATTAATGATTGAATGAACGTAGGAATAAATGAATGAATGATTGAATGAAAAAATAACGGAATACGCATCTGAGGCCATGTTGCTATCAGGCAAAAGTGTGAATAACCCCCCAGACTTATGTATGGCACTCTGAAGCTTCTGGTTGGCCGTCTTGTACCTGTGTGTGTGTGTGTGTGTGTGTGTGTGTGTGTGGGGGGGGGGGGGGGGGGGGGGGGGGGGGGGGGGAGACAAATAAAAGCTTCTTCCTTGGCAGTGAGTACTAAGGATCTTAGCTGAATGTTTTGAAGGAGAGATATCAAAAGTAAGAGAAGACATGAGAAAGGGATGATGTCGTATGATGTTGTATATAAATTGTAACTTTAGCCCAGCCAGACTGCCAGCATCACATGATGTCATGAACTAAAGAGCAGCTAACAAGATCAACTAATTTACCTCACTGCGTATCGGTTCTCATCTGCCTCGTACGCTCATATCCTACCGTCAAGCACCAGACCCTATGAGGCTACGCTGCATAGAAGTGGACTAAAAAGCAGCTAACAATACCAAATCGTGTGCCTCGCCATGTATCGGTCTACCTTAGCCTCATACTCTACCATCCAGCACCAGACCCTATGAGGCTACGCTGCATAGAAGTGGACTAAAAGCAGCTAGAAAGAACAAATCATGTGCCTCACCTTGCATCGGTCCTCATTCGCCTCATATGCTCATATTATACCATCCAGCACTAGACCCTATGAGGCTAAGGTGCATTCTAGTGAAATAAAAAGCAGCTAATAAGAGAAGCAAATCACATGTGCCTCACCTTGTATCGGTCTTTATCTGCCTTGTACACCCATTTTCTACCATCCAGCACCCAACCCTATGAGGCTACGCTGCATTCTAGTGAAATTAAAGTAGCTAGAAAGATCAAATCATGCGCCTCACCTTGTATCGGTCCTCATCCGCCTCGTATGCTATCATCCAGTTACTTTCCTCCCGTGCATCATCCAGCTCGCGAACAAGGTTAAGGACTGGGGCACGCCTCTCGGCTATAGCATTCACCTGGGTGGTGTGGGGTGGAGAGGGGTGATGGGGAGGGGGGGTGGTGGTGGGGAGGGGTGGTGTGTGTGGGGGGGGGGTGGACTGGGGCACGCCTCTCGGCTGTAGCATTCACCTGGGGAGGGGTAGTGCGGGTAGGTGTGGTGTGGAGGGGTGGTGGTGGTGTGGTGTAGGGTGGTGGTGTGGGGTGGTGGTGGTGAACTGGGGCATGCCTCTCGGCTGTAGCATTCACCTGGGGAGGGGTAGTGCGGGGTGGTGGTGGCGGTGATGTGGGGTGGTGGTTTGAGTTTGTGGTGTGGAGGGGTGGTGGTGGACTGGGGCACGCCTCTCGGCTATAGCTTTCACCTGGAGTGGGGTAGTGCGGGTAGGAGTTGTGTGGAGGGGTGGTAGTGGTGTGGAGAGGTGGTGGTGGAGTGGGGTGGTGGTTTGGGGTGGTGATGTGGGGTGGTGGTGGTGGACTGGGGCACGCCTCTCGGCTATAGCATTCACCTGGAAAGGGGTAGTGTGGGTAATTGTGGTGTGGAGGAATGGTAGTGGTGTGGAGAGGTGGTGGTGTGTGTTGGTGGTGCGGAGTGGTGGGGGTAGGGAGAGGTGGTGGTGGAATGGGGCAAGCCTCTAGGCTATGGCATTCTCCTCAGTGGTGTGGGGAGTGAGTGGTGATGGGTGGTGGTGGTGGTGGTGGGGAGGAGATGATGCAGGATGGTGCAAAGTGGTAAAGGCAGGGATGGGTGGTGGTGGACTGGGGCAAGCCTCTAGGCTACAGCATTCCTTTGGGTGGGGCAGCCAGGTGGTGGGGCAGCGGATGTAAGCTGCTGGGGCAGCGGATGTATGAGCTGGTTAAGCACCAGATGGAATATGTAGTGAGGCAGCATATGTAATATGTGGATGTATATGGCGAGACGCCAGATGTACTGTGTGGTGAGGCTTGCAGAAAGGGTTCAGATGGTGGCTCCCTCCACCTCACATCCCCACCTCCACCTCCAATTCTCACCTCGTCCAACAAGCAAACAGCACCTTCACCTCACCTCCAATTCTCACCTCGTCCAACAAGCCAACGGCACCTTCACCTCACCAAACCTCCAATTCTCGCCTCGTCCAACAAGCCAACGGCACCTTCACCTCACCAAACCTCCAATCCTCGCCTCGTCCAACAAGCCAACGGCACCTTCACCTCACCAAACCTCCAATTCTCACCTCGTCCAACATGCGAACACCACCTCACATTCTCTCCCCTCCCTCACACTCTCACCTCAACCAACATGCAAAAACCACCTCACACTCTCTCCTCCCCCTCACACTCTCACCTCCACCTCACACTCTCACCTCTCCCTCACATTCTCTCCTCCACCTCACATTCTCACCTCCCCCTCACATTCTCACCTCCCCCTCACATTCTCTCCTCCCCCTCACACTCTCACCTCCACCTCACATTCTCTCCTCCCCCTCGCACTCTCACCTCCACCTTACATTCTTACCTCATCCATCATGCGTACAACCTTGGAAAGAACGTCAGCCACCTGAGAGATGAATGCACATCGATTTGAGAGACAAATAAACTTAGATATGAGAGATAAATAAGCATAGATGTGAGATAATACATGGACATACATATGAGAGAATACCGAAACACTGATATGAGAAAATACAGAAACACAGGGAAACAGCCACCTAGGGGGCGGGAGCTCTCAGACACACCCCATTGTCCGACCTACCGACGACCGAGACAAAACCTGACACGTCAGCCAACTACTCTCAATTAAATGGCTTCGGTCAGCTCCATCGTTGCCACCAGTCGTTCCGTTGCCAACACCCTCCGCCAAAAAGAAGTGACCAGAAACGCTCAGCTTTCTTAGCCTAGGTAGCTATGCCGAGACAGAATTGGGCGGAGAATGTGCTGATAAATCTACACAGCAAGAATTTACAACCAGGGCTTTTCTTTTCAGCTACGAGCAACAGCTTCTAGGCAGCTCCCTGAGCCAGCCACTGGGGTCCACCCAAATATATACCGCAAGAAATTACAGCCAGGGCTTTTCTCTTCAGCTACAAGCAGCTTCTTGGCAGCTCCCAGAGCCAGCCACTGTGCTGTACTCCAATATTTCAGATATTCTGAAAAAACGATTGTGCTAGCTTCAAGGCGCACGAAGTTCCAAAAGATTTGGCTGAATAGTAAGTCAGGGGAGTAGCTTAGATACTGTTGCTCGTAGCTGAAAATAAAGGCAATGAGTTCTACAAGGCACTTGGTGGTAGGCCCCAGTGCAAGCAAACGGGCTGGCCCCTCAACATCGCGCTCGTAACGAGGCGTACTATTCATTTATTTACTAGAAGACCCTTGGTGGCAGGCCCCTCAACCTCACGCCTAGTAACAAGGCGTACTACATATTTAGTGTAAGACACTTGGTGGTTGGCCCGAGTGCAGGCAAACAGGCCACATCGTGCATCCTAATGAGTTGTACTATTCACGCGTGCAGGAATGTGTTTGTGTATATGCGCGTGTGTGTATGCAGGACTTCAAACCGTGTGTGCGTGCTCGTCGGTGCAGGACCGTGTGTGTGTATGCAAGACTTCAAACCGTCATTCCTACCAGTCCTGTGCCAGCAGTCAACTTGCCCCCTCCTGCGGTGGTGCTTTGGCTGTGGGTGGCATACGGCCCTGTGCAACAACAACACTCGGAAGAACCCAATGGAAGTAAGCTTTCATCATAGCTCTCATCCAACCCAACAAAGTACTTCAAACAGGCACTCCTACTTGTCCTGTACCGGCAGTCAACTTGCGCCCCCTGCGGTGGTGCTTTGCCTGTGGGTGGTGATGCTCCAGCTGTGGGTTGCAGTCAGCCCTGTGCTACAACAACACTCGGAAGAACCCAATGGAACAAAGCTTTCATCATAGCTCTCATCCAACCCAACAAAGTACTTCAAACAGACACTCCTTCCTGTCCTGTATCAGCAGCAAACTTGCGCCCTGTGTCGGTGCCCGGGCTGTGGGTTGCAGTCAGCCCTGTGCTACAACAACACTGTGCAACAACAACACTCGGAGGAACCCAGTGGAACAAAGCTTTCATCATAGCTCTCACTCAACCCAACAAAGCACTTCACACAGGCACTCCTAACTATCCCAGGGATTTGTTTTTCAAATCTGAAAGTAGGTTTTTTCTCGCTTTATGGCTTTTGGCCTCCTCCAGTGACAGCTTGTTATAGCTCTTAGTAGCTTTTACAGCCTTTTATAGCTTTCTAGGGTCATTTAGGGCAAAAAACTGACCTGTCCAGTACCAGCAGCAAACTTGCCCCCTGTGTCGGAGCTCCGGCTTTGGGTTGCAGCCAGCCCTGCCAGTAGCTGGTTCAGGTTGGTAGGGGGGGTGATGCGAGTGGCGAGGCACAAACCCTCCAGTTCACGCGACCTGCTCATCACCAAGTCCTTCATGGCCTGGCACTGGGCACACTCCAAACGGCCAACCTCCTCTTGGCACTGTGCAGGGGCAAAATATCAGGTTTGAATTCAAATTTAAATCCAAATCCTTCATGGCCTGGCACTGGGCACACTCCAAGCGCCCAACCTCTGCTTGGCACTGTACAGGGGCAAAGGGCAGGTTCAAATTCCAATTCAAATCCTTCATAGCCTTGCACTGGGCACACTCCAAACGGCCAACCTCCTCTTTGCACTGTGCAATGACAAAATATCAAGTTCAAATTCAAATTTAAATCAAAATTCTTCATGGCCTGGCACTGGGCACACTCCAAACGGCCAACTTCCTCTTGGCACTGCACAGGGGCATAAAAGTAGGTTCAAATTCAAATCCAAATCCTTCATACCAAATCCTTCATATCAAACTATATACACTCCAAGTGCCCAACCTCCTCTTGGCACTGCACAGGGATTGGATCAAATATAGTTTGATAAGAATGCTTTGATTTTAATTGATTGTGTTAATGCAGAAGTCATGGCCTGGCACGGAGCACACTCCAAGTGCCTAACCTCCTCTTGGCACTGTGCAGGAATTGGATCAAAAATGTTTTGGGTTTCAGACAGGGCATTCCCATCCCCATTCAAAATGACTTAGAAGCAGAACTTTTACCCGGTAGCAGTAGCGATCGCAATCTCGGACCCTGTTTTGGCCAAGCCTTCCGCTACCATTAGACTCCAATCTCGCCCTTGCCTCCCAACCCCTCCGGGCTGCCTACCCAAATCGATACCAGGAGCCCAACTTTGAAAGGCACCAAATCCCTGATCACTACCAGAAGAGCACATTTCTGAAACGAAAAATGCTCTGCTTAGAAGCCCAAAACAGAGCAGCTAGTAGAGCAGGTTCAAGTTTAAAAACTTAAACAGTTTATACTTCAACTGAACTCATTTTGGACAATCGAAAATGCATTATTATTCAACTATATTCATTTTGGACACTCGAAAATGCATTATTATTCAACTGTATTCATTTTGGACACTCGAAAATGCATTATTATTCAACTATATTCATTTTGGACACTCGAAAATGCATTATTATTCAACTATATTCATTTTGGACACTCGAAAATGCATTATTATTCAACTATATTCATTTTGGACACTCGAAAATATATTATTATTCAACTATATTCATTTTTGACACTTGAAAATATATTATAATTCAACTATATTCATTTTTGACACTTCAACCTGCTTGGAGAGAAAGCATGAGGCGCCAATAACTGAATCCCCATACACTTGCACCCTACGCACGCCACGCAGTTATTCACCTCTGCTCATGCATTGTACCATTGTTAGACTTATAGTGTGCAGGCGCTGAGAGTTGTGTTTCGCACGTTATAAACAATTAATATATTATCTAACAGTATCCGACCAGTATCATTATATTATAAATAACGTATATAGTATTTTACCGTACCATGGTTAGATGTCTAGTGTGCAGGCGCTGAGAGTTGTGTTTCCCTCGTTAATATATATATATATATGTATATATATATATTATAAATTACTCATGTAGTATTTTACCATACCATGGTTAGACTTCTAGTGTGCAGGCGCTGAGAGTTGCGCATCACCAGGCTAGTGGCCATTCGCTCTGGACAGTCTTCAGGCACCTCCAGAGCACTCCATAGGGAGTTTAGGATGTTGGCCACCTCGTTGGCCTTGGACACACGCTCAGCCTACATGGTGGGGGGGGCAGAGTTGTGTGTGGTGCAATCATGTGGGAAAGGGTAGAGGCAGAGGTCCAGTGTGTGGTGGCCGCTTTGACAGTCTTTGACAACCGCCCAGCCTACATGGTGGTGGTGGTGGTGGTAGTGGTGGGTGCAAGAGGTCAGATAGTGTAAGTGGTGCTGTCGATCGTGGAAGGTAGAGGTAGAGGTCCAGAGACTTCCGGAGGGAGTTAAGGATGTTGGTCACCTCTTGGCCTTGAATGCTCAGCCTACATGGTAGTGGTGGGGACAAGGGGTAAGATAGAGTAGGTGGTGCTGTGCAGGTCATGTAAGGTAGAGGTACAGAGAACTCCAGAGGGAGTTTAGGATGGTGGCCACCTCGTTGGCCTTGGACACACGCTCAGCCTACATGGTGGTGGTAGTGGTGGGTACAGGAGGTAAGATGGTGTAGGTGGTGTTGTGCAGGTCGTCAAAGGTAGAGGTAGAGGTCCAGAGAACTCCTGAGGGAGTTAAGGATGGTGGCCACCTCGTTGGCCTTGGACACACGCTCAGCCTACATGGTAGTGGTGGGTACAGGAGGTAAGATGGTGTTGGTGGTGTTGTGCAGGTCATGTAAGGTAGAGGTAGGGGTCCAGAGAACTCCAGAGGGAGTTTAGGATGGTGGCCATCTTGTTAGCCTTGGACACTCGCTCAGCCTACATGGTGGTGGTAGTGGTGGGAACAAGAGGTCAGATAGAGTAGGTGGTGCTGTGCAGGTCATGTAAGGTAGAGGTACAGAGAACTCCAGAGGGATTTTAGGATGGTGGCCACCTCGTTTGCCTTGGACATACACTCAGCCTGCATGGTGGTGGTGATAGTAGTGGTGGGTACAAGAGGTCAGATAGTGTAGGTGGTGTTGCGCAGAAATCGTTGAAGGTAGAGGTAGAGGTCCAGAGCACTCCATAGAGAGTTTAGGATGGTGGCCACCTCATTAGCCTTGGACACACGCTCAGCCTACATGGTGGTGGTGGGTGCAAGAGGTAAGATAGTGTAGTTGGTGTTGTGCAGGTCATGTAAGGTAGAGGTACAGAGCACTCCAGAGGGAGCTTATAATGGCCACCTATTTGGCTTGGACACGCGCTCAGCCTACATGGTGGTGGTGGTGATGGTAGTGGTGGGTACAGGAGGTAGGGTAGTGAAGGTTGTGTTGTGCGGATCGTGGAAGGTAGAGGTCCTGTGTGTTGAGGTCATGAGATAGATGTCAAGTTTGTGGCAGCCGCTTTGTCAGTCTTTGACACCCGCCCAGCCTACATGGTGGTGGTGGTAGCGGTGGGTACAGGAGGTGAGATGGTGTAGGTGGTGTTGAGCAGATCATGTAAGGTAGAGGTAGAGGTCCAGAGCCCTCCGGAGGGAGTTAAGGATGGTTGCCATTTCGTTGGCCTTGACACCCGCTCAGCCTACAAGGTGGTGGGGGCAGAGTTGTGTGCGTTGCGATCATGTGGGAAAGGGTAGAAGTAGAGGTCCTAGTGTGTGTGGCGGCCGCTTTGTTAGTCTTTGACACTCTCCCAGCCTGCATGGGATGGCCAATATACGCACACATGATGTTGAGGTGGTTTGTTCATGTGAAGAAGGGTATGTGGCGGATAGCTGTTCTATTTGAAACACCCGCTCAGCCACCCCTCGCCTTCACAAGTTCCCAGCACACTCTTAACTTGAGAGCAGCTGTCTTAGCAAGCTTGGCACCCAACCCATGCACCGTGTTGTCGCTCACATCCAGGTCCTCATTCACCTACCTACCTACCCACATTCAATCCTCCTTACCAGTACCCCCACCCCCACCCTCCCACGCCTCCAAAAGTCCCCAGCACACTCTTACCTTGAGGGCAGCTGTCTCAGAAAGCTTGGCATCCAACCCATGCACTGTGTTGTCGCTCACAACCGGGTCCTCATTCATCTTCACCTACCCACCTGCATCTCCCCCTACCAGACCCCCCCCCCCCCCCCCCACACACACACACACACACACACACACGTCCCTGGCATAGTCTTACCTTAAGAGCAGCTGTCTCAGCAAGCTTGGCATCCAACACATGCACCGTGCTGTCGCTCACATCCAGGTCCTCATTCACCTACACCTACCCACCTGCATCTCCCCTTACCCCCCCCCCCCCCACACACACACACACACACACAAGTCCCTAGCATAGTCTTACCTTGAGAGCAGCTGTCTCAGCAAGCTTGGCATCCAACCCATGCACCGTGTTGTCGCTCACATCCGGGTCCTCATTCATGTGCAGTGCTCCACCGCCCAGGGAGAGGCGCCCCCCTGGCCTGGAGGCAACCTCATTAATCGTGGCTTGCAGGTTCTGGGACTTGTGGCGTTGCCTGCAGTTGAGGTGTTCAAGCATTGTCAGGTTGGGGTGTTCAAGGCTACCTCCCCCCCCCCCCCCCCCTACACACACACATCCACTAAAACGACCCCCTTGCATCCGCACATACAGCAGCACCAGCTTCTACTGTGTGTAGTCCCTGCTCACAAGAAGACCCCCAGGGAGGACCCCCCACACACCCACACCCACACACATCCCTCAAACAACCCCCTAACATACGCACATACAGCACTACCACCATCTCTTGTCCCTGCTCACAAGAAGACCCCCAGGGAGCCCCCCACCACCACCACCACCACACACGCACATCCACTCAAACGACCCCCTTGCATCCGCACAAACAGCACTACCAGCCGCTCATGTGTCTAGTCCCTGCTCACCAGACAACACCCAGAAAGGACCCCCCCCCCCCCCCCCCCCCCTCGCACACACACATCCACTCAAACGACCCCCTTGCATCCGCACATACAGCACTGCCAGCCCCTCATGTGTCTAGTCCCTGCTCACCTGAAAACACCCAGAAAGGACCCCCCCCCCCCCCCCCCCCCCCCCCCCCGCCCCGCACACACACATCCACTCAAACGACCCCCTTGCATCCGCACATACAGTACTACCAGCATCTCATGTATCTAGTCCCTGCTCACCAGAAAACAACCAGAAAGGACCCCCCCCCCCCCCCCCCCCCCGGAAACACACATCCACTCAAACAACCCCCTTGCATCCGCACATACAGCACTACAAGCCGCTCATGTGTATAATCCCTGCTCACCAGAAAACACCCAGGGAGGGGTGCACCGACGCTGCAAGGGCCACACCATCCTCTCCAAGGTCTGAACATGCATTAGTGAGCTGATCCAGCTTTGCCACCACCTGCTGCAGACGACGGTCCTACATGTTGTGGAATTGTGGCAATTGGATTATAAATTTGACTAGTTGACTAGTTTGTTTGCTACTTTGTTAGTCAGTGAGCTGTTTTAGTTGGCTTCAACCTGCTGTGGAGGACAATCGCATGGTTGTGGGAATTGTGGCAATTGAATTATAAATGTGACCAGTTAACTAGTTTTTTTGCTGCTTAGCAAGTCAGTATTTTTACCTTGTCCACATACTGCTTCAGCCACATCCACACAAGGTTGGCCCTTGACATGTTGTGTGTGCAACTGCTACCCTTTTTCACCCTGCTACCCTTTTTCACCCACAGGTGAACAGGTGAAGCATATCCACATCCGTACCTTGTCCACATACAGCTTCAGCCGCATCCACACAAGGTTGGCCCCGAACATGTAGGGCACGCAACTGCTACCCTTTTCCCCCTGCTACCTTTTGTTCACCCAAGGGTGAACAGGTGAAGCATACACACATCTGTACCTTGTCCACTTACACCTTCAGCCGCATCAACACAAGGTTGGCCCCGAACATGTCGGGCACGCAACTGCTACCCTTCTCCCCCTGCTACCTTTTGTTCACCCAAGGGTGAACAGGTGAAGCTTACACACATCCGTACCTTGTCCACTTACACCTTCAGCCGCATCAACACAAGGTTGGCCCCGAACATGTCGGGCGCGCAACTGCTACCCTTTTTCACCCTGCTACCCTTTTTCACCCACAGGTGCACAGGTGAAGCATGTGCACATCCGTACCTTCTCCACGTACAGCTTCTCCTGCTCAAGCCGCATCCACTCGAGGTTGGCCCTAGACAGGTCGGGGCGCGAATTTCCACCAGGAGTTGTCATCTGGCCGAGCTGGTATTTGAGAGACGCATTCGTGGCCTGCACTCAGGTATTTGAGTTTGTATGTCACAGGAGCATGAGTGGGTGGGCTGGGGGTTGTGGGTGGGTGGGTAGGTGAGGGTGGGGTGGGGCGGGGAGCTGGTAATTTGAGAGACGCATTCATGGCCTGCACACAGTTATTTGAGTTTGTATGTCACAGGAGCATGAGTAGGTGGGTTGTGGGTTGTGGGTGTGGGTGGGTTGGGGCGGGGAGCTGGTAATTTGAGAGACGCATTCGTGGCCTGCACACAAGTATTTGAGTTTGTATGTCACAGGAGCATGAGTGGGTGGGGTGGGGGTTGTGGGTGGGTATGGGTGTGGGTGGGTGAGGGTAGGGTGGGGAGCTGATATTTGAGAGATGCATCCGTGGCCTGCACACAGGTACAGCAAACAAATGTAAATTGTCACGCCTTGCCATGGGGGGTGCATTTCCACTTGGGGTTGTCATCTAGCCAAGCTGGTCCTTGAGGGACGCATTCATGGCCTGTCCCCATGCATTTGAGTTTGTACGTCACAGGTGCATGAGTGGGGTGGGGGTTGT
Source organism: Chlamydomonas sp. ICE-L (assembly GCA_013435795.1). Taxonomy (NCBI): domain Eukaryota; kingdom Viridiplantae; phylum Chlorophyta; class Chlorophyceae; order Chlamydomonadales; family Chlamydomonadaceae; genus Chlamydomonas; species Chlamydomonas sp. ICE-L. Next base: position 4,627,964 of record JACBWV010000825.1, read on the forward strand.
GTGGGTGTGGGTGTGGTTGTTTGTGGGTGGGGTGGGAGTGTTCGTGGGTGTGTGAGGGTGGGGTGGGGTTGGGGGGAGGGGGGGGCGAACGCAATCTATGCCTGCTCGATGAGGCAGTAGGCGATAGTGAGAGGATCCTACGCTACCGGCTGTGTTGGATGCATGTTCCGTTGCTCTATCTTGCCCACACCTGATTTGTAAAACCAAGTGAGCACACATTGTTCATGTATTAATCATTATTCGTGTCAGGTTCGTGTATGTATTTATTATTATTTGTGTATGTATTGTTCATGTATTTATCATTATTCGTGTCAGATTCGTGCATGCATTTATTATAATTCGTGTATTATTTATGTATTATTCGTCTGATTTGAGTTTGCTGCATCCTTTGTTCTTCAACAATCTGTTTGGGGGATAAGCTGTACGGCCTTTTCTGTATCATTCTCCCCCCACACACACAAACACACACCCACACAGACAAACATCTACCAACACCCCCCCCCCCAACCCCAACCCCAACCCACCCACACCCAACCCACCCACACCCACTCACTCGAACAGGCTAGAAGCCTAGGGAGACCCACCCTTGGAAGCAAAAATCCTGAGTCACCACTCAACCATGTTCAACATGCTGTTTAGGGGGATATCTGCCAATCCTAATCAGGTGACTGTGTCGTCCTATATAGACACCAGAGCTTTAATTCCGTTACCCGTATAGCGATCCCTAACTGGGACCCAGTTTGGGCCAAACCTTCCGCTACCATGAGACTCGAATCTTGGCCCCACCCCCTGAACCCCCGGGGCTGATCCTTCGGGCCGCCTGCCGAAAGCACTGACAGGCGCCCAACCTTGAAGGACACCTAATCCCTAATCGCTACCAGAAGACCCCCTTTCTAGAACAAAAAAGCTCTGATAGATACCAACAAATGGGATTAGACCGGATGTGGAGACAGGATTACAGGTATATGTCACATACATATCTTTCACAGCTAGAATCTGTAGAACTTGCGTGTGTTTTTACAGTCTAGCTGGTATAGGTGTAGCCAAATAGGCTAAATAGACTTGCTTGACCTCAGTATTGGGATGGATAGTATACAAAGCAAGCACTGGTGAACTGAACCCCAACAAATTGTAAACGACGGGGGCCCGGAGTTGTGCTATGCAGATGATTTAACTTTGATTATAAATGTATTTAGAACCTATGGGTTTACGATGTACGCCACATCACACTATCATCACACATGCAAGGCTTCATAATCCTGCATGCACTCTGGACCTGGACATGTCTTGAGACTGTCTACACCCACGTGATTACATTCTGCACCCAGGAGTGTGGCGCAGCAGTGTTCGTACTACCCATGGTGTACTCCGCCTACAAACAGTGAGCAGCCTGAAGGTGAATATGCCGTGTAACCAAACCAACCCAGTCCTGTCATCACACCATTGGTGGTTAGCCCCGGTGCAAGGAAACGTGCTGGCCCCCTCAAACTCACGCTTTGTAATAAGGCGTACCATTTATATATTGTATCACACCTGTAAGGCTTCATACTCCTGCATACGCTCTGCCCTGTGGGCACTCCAGTCGCTCTGCTTTGTCTTGGCACGCTCTAACAGTTGCTTCAACTGGACACGGGCGCAGTCAACCTCCTCCTGGAGAAGAAGTGTGTGTCAGGCCAGTGTTTTATATTTCAGATTTCTGTAGGCCAGGTTGAGTAGCTACTTGAGCTACTCAAGCCTGATTTCAGGATTGTTGCGTAGCCATCGCATGGCGGAGCGCAAAGCGCGGATTGGCTTGTTGCATGGACTTTCATTGGATTGGATAGTTGCATGGGTTGGATTGTTGCTTGGATTTCCGGGCAACATTGGGCTGCTCACCGTCTTCCAATTTCAAGTCCCACCGTCTGATACCCACAGTCACCATTGAGCATACTAAGCGGATTATACAGTTGTAAGGCTTGTCCAGGTACTGGGTTGTGTTCTAGGCCTTCTAGCTCGGTCCCTCAGGTCAGTTACTCATAGTGTGCTGTTTTCTTTAGGGTTTTAGGGGCGGTTTTCTTTCAGCTTTCAAGTACCAAACTCCCACAAGAATGTGAACTAAGGCTTTGGTAAACCAAGCTATGGTAGGGGCTTCATGCAAGTCGTAGTAGTTGTTGCAGTGCTGGGCGTAGTCATAAAGAAGTGTGAACAAGTAGTCATAGCAGGACTATCTTCCAAGTCATAGGAGTAGCACTGTGACTTGTCACAAGAGAGTGTGACCAAACCCACAGGCAGACCAACCTGCATCGAGCTTAGCTCAGAGTCAAACTCGTCATCCCCCAGTTGCTCTTTGAGCTTGGAGGACTCGTGCAGCAAGTCATTAATCTGTTGCCTCAGAGACTCTCTCCTGCACTCCGCGTCACCCACGGCCACCGTCCAGCATCGCTCCGCGTTGGAGGCGATGCCAGTTAGCTCAGAGACGATATCCTCCTCTGACAGCTCTAAATCATGAGCTATGTTCGAAAGTTTCGCGATGCACAAGCGGATGGTGGACTCGTATGACGCCACGAAGTTGCGCACTTCCTCCGTCCTCATTGCACTCGATCGGAAGGGGAGAATGGAAAGGGGAGGAAACTTATGCAGCAACTGGTAATCGAGGGAAAGATTCCTTAGGTGGTGGTGTCTCAGACAGAAGAAGAGGCGCAAGCTGCAGGTGTTGGTGAGACTCGAAGACGTCGCGACCTTCGCCTGCTGTCAGTCATCGAGTTTGAGAGTTCGAATTTTGTACTTGGCACTACATTGTCGCACTGGCAAAAGATCCCGGCCTAATATGGCGCATTTCACTCAAACTGTGACAGTGCAGCCATGTTCGAATTGCCACTGCGCATGTCCAATTATAAACGCATTTCTTGATCTCAATGTAAGCCGAGGGTTGGGTTGGGGGGGGGGGGTGGGGGGGGGGGGTTGGGGGGGGGGGGGGGGGGGGGGGGACTGGAGCAGCATACATGTCAGAAGCCAGCGTGTGCAGGATTCTATCGGCGGTTATATTATTATAATGTTCATTGTTTCTACCTGAGCCGCTATTGCACCTCGATAGAGAACAATAAATAACGAGCTTGCTAAGTATCTGGATATGCCATACTCGATGCTCGCCCTTGGCACTGTAGGTACACCCTGTCGATTCGGTACAAGACAAGCAAACCGCCAAAAACAGCCGGGGCTGCAAACAAATCGTATGATGAATCTAATGCAGAAACTAATCATTTATTTCCCTTCCATCTCTATCTGCCACCTGTCACCCAACTGTATCGATCGTAAGAGCACTTTGGCCCACGCGTGAAGCGCGCTCTCTTGGCCTCCCATGTTGTCAGGCGAAAGTGATCTGTGGACCTCACAGTACAAACCAGGGGCACTACATCGACGCGTTGACGAAGCTTCTTTCTAAACAGATTATCAACCACCTCTGGCTTAGGTCTGCTGGAAAAAGCAACTGGCAATAAACCGAGCCTTGGTATGAGGGGGCCGCGACACTAGGGCTGCGACCAAATTCTCTACAACAAACGCGGACATTTCGCAGACACCGCTCTTCGTCACTGTATCGCTCGGGGTTAGATCTCCTCCAACCTTAACCTTGGCAGTATTCTCGTATTGCAGCCATGCACCGTGTTAGGGCTGGTATGCGTTCCCCTTGTGGCCCTAGCCTCAACAGGGCGGTAGCTTTGCGAGCCCCTCGAGCTAGCGCCCTCTTCAAATCCCCCTCAGTACTTCATTCCATGCCTCGTGTTTCATGCAAGGCATCTTCAGGTGAGAGCGACAACGCGCTCTGCAGTGAGAGTTCTTGTTTTCGTCGCACTCTCTGACCAAAGCTTCCCTTGCGCACTTTATCAGACGATCGCGATCCCACGTCTTCCATCGAGGACCTCTTCTCTAAGGAGCTTAAAAAGAGGGGCATGAGCATAGACGAGGGCGATAACTCTCGATCTGCTACTGCCAGCCCACCTCAGAGTGCCGCCCCAGCTCCCCCGAAGCCAGGTATACTATTGCAACAGCGGCCATATTGACTTTAGTGATGAGCACTGGTATTATTGGAAGTAATTCGGATGTAGAAGCCTGTTCGGTTTACTGCATCTAGGGTTTTTGAGCTTTAATTTTCAAAAGATGGGCACACGTGGAAATTTGGGTTGCTGGTAGTGCTTGAAAATGTTCAGTACAAAGAAAGAGAGAACAAGTTTTTGTATATGTCTTTGCTTCAATGAGTGTAAGGTTACAATATCTGTTTGTACATGACGGCTGCGCATTCTGTGACAAAGCTGCAGAGCTTTTCTTTTCCGAAACGAGCAGCAGCTTCTAGGCAGCTTCATGGGCCAGCCATCGGGTTAGGCCCCAAGTTTCAACAGTACAGAAATGATGATCATGTCAGCGTCCAGGTGCACTACGTTGCTTTAGCTTTGGATGGGTAGCAGGCCAGGGGAGCTGCCTAGAAGCTGCTACCTGTAGCTGGAAAAAAAGCCATGCTAAGCTGAGGATGTTGGGCCCATAAGAAGGGGGCTTTCAACTGCTGTAGAGAGGGCAAAAATGATTGATTTTTTTAATCCTATTGTGATGTGACTGATAACTTTGCGCCTGACGACTTCCTCCCTTGGTCTGCTGCAGTGGAGCCTGTAGTTGCCAAGAAGAGCCCCGCAATGCCCCCACCCAAGAACCCTTTCTCTGGACAGCCCGATGGTGGTCCTACTCCTCGTTCACGATCCCCCCCTCCTATTTCCTACGCTAACATAGAGCCTGTTTCCGCTAACGGGGGCCAACGAGACAAGTCAATGGCACTGGTCAGCGAAGGACTTGAGGTGAGGCGTTTTTTTAGCTTTTTAATATATTAACCATATCACCACTCACTGTTGGACAAATCATAATTCTGCTGAGGTCACTGATGAAGTTCTGATTATCACCGTACCTCAGTCATCCCCAGTGTAAAAAAAGATATTATCACCATCACTCCCATGTGACTGTCAGAATAATCCCCAGACTGTATTATCACCATCACTCCCATGTGACTGTCAGAATAATCCCCAGACTGTTTTATCACCATCACTCCCATGTGACTGTCAGGTTGACCCCCTGACAGTAATATCACCATTACTCCCATGTGACTGCCAGGTTGACCCCCAGACAGTAATATCACTATCACTCCCATGTGACTGACAGCTTGATCTCAGACTGCATTATTACGATCACTCCCATGTGACTGACAGATTGACCCCCAGACAGTAATATCACCATCACTCCGTTTTGCAGGGACTCATACCTCGAGCCACCGAGCTGATCAAGTTGGGAGGCTCCTTCTTCTTAGCCTTTGCTCCCCTGCTGGTGGCAGCCATACTTACTTTTGGAGGCGTGTATGCGGTAAGTACACAGTTTAGAGCAGAAGTTGAAGGTTGGGTCAGAAGTATGGGCTTGTCTTGGGTCAACTGTTGCCTGCCTATGGAAATGGGATGTTTGAATATAGTCACCTGCTTCAGTGACATGTTGAATTAACCTGTTTGTGACTCTGCCATGCCCCCAGGTGTTTGGAGAGAGCTTCATCCATGGTGGCCAGGCAAATCGAGGTCCCACTCCCTACATGGACCCATACGAGCTGCTGAGCGAGGTTCCTGTGGATGGATATGTGTCCTTCAAATAAAAAAACCAATGAAGCTACAGCGGGATGATTATTGTGTCCTCTCATCACTGGCACTGCGGTACTCTCGTACTGTGTAGTGCGGTACTCTTGTATCAAGTAATATGGTACTGCAATGCTTGATGCTGGTGCTCAGGTTCTGTTGTACAGAAAATGCTACTCTTGTGCTTTTGTACTGCTACTGGTGCCCTGTGTCTAGTACTCTCGCAATGGTATTGTCATTTTTCTGCTTTCGTGTTGGTGCTTAGCTGCTAACACAGTGGTACGCTGGTACTGGCGCTGAATTGTTGTTGTTGTTGTATCTACTGTGGCACATGCTTATGTGGACATGTAGTTATGTGGTGTTGCGTTTGTGAAATGGAATACTCTTCCATGGAGTGAAGTGTGAAGGGTTAGAGCCGTGAGAGTGTGAACTTGAAGGTGATTTGTATGATGATCCATATTCCCACTTTCAAACTGATAGGCCAGCGATTTTGAATTCAGACCTGGCTGAACTTGTAAAATTATTTCTCAACCAGCTCTGGGCTGGTCACAGTCTTCCAATTCTGATTGTTGTCACACATTTAAATTATCGTCTACTGTCTAGTATTTGGGCACTTGCACGTCACCAGTGGTCAGCGGCGGCACACTAAGGTACAATGCGCACATGCGTCACACCTACTGCTTGCAGCCAGCCATGGACAGCTTAGGCGCGAATGCTGGTGATTCCAACAAAGACGAGTTCGGTGAGGGCATAGGTGTGGCTTGGACCTGTACTTCTGATCTGGACCCTCTCCACAGCTCGTTCCCGTCTCTCAGGCTAGGCCAGCGAGGGGTACAGATTCAAGGTACAGCATTCTTGTTTGTGACGTGGATTATAACCTAAGGGAGACAGGAATTAAGAAAGTGCAATATGGCACAATCACGGGACACAAGAAAACAACTTAAAAGAAAACAAACTCAACGAATGACAGCAGCAAGGAATGGATGAGGCTCCCCGAGAAAGCCAAATCAATAATGCCTTTCAACTAAGCAGAGCTCAAGGCGGACCCGTGGGAGTCCCCCAACCAATTGCACAGCCTGAGCGAGCCTGCGTCGGCCTGCGTCCTAAGACGCAACCGACCCGAAAACGACCCATGACCGACCCATAAGTCCATAACCGACCCATAGCCTGCGTCATTCAACCCACTGAAGCTGGATCTGCGAAGCAACGGACCCTCCCACGTTGGGTCTAAGGATGCAACGGACCCATTGACGTTGTGTCTACGGCGCAGGACGCATCGTCCTGAACAACCCTGAGGCGGACCGTTGCCAGAGATGTCGTCGTCGTCGTAGCCGAACAGTTGCCGTACAGTGCGGTACGTCATCTCCAGCGCGCTCATCCACCCAAGCGCGCGTGCAAGCGGCCGTCTTCTTCCCAACTTCCGCCCCCTTGTCCCAAATTCTCTTCCCTGGCTTCCCACTCCTATTGCAGTGCTTCGCTCTGTTCAATTAACTCCGCTTTCGATCACCCCATCCTCGCCAGAGATGCTAACACACAGAATTGCATCATGCTCGTCGGTGGCAGCTTCGTGCATGAGAGCTAGACCGGCGACCATGCGGCCCGTTCCCTCTGCCCGCTCATCTATGAGAACATCCAGGATGCAATTAGTTGTCACCAAATGCTCAGCTGCTACAGAGGTCACCCCCGCGGCTACAGAGCTTACGCCCAAGGAGATAGGTCAGGCTATGGCTAGGAGAGAGAGAGAGAGAGAGAGAGAGAGAGAGAGAGAGAGAGAGAGAGAGAGAGAGAGAGAGGGTGGGGGGGACTGATTGTTTGTGCCATTGTGTGTTGTGTATACTTGTGCTTATTGCATCATGCAGCATGAAACATGAAATATGAAACATAGAACATGGAACATGAAACATGACACCTTGTACCAGGGACACTGCATAGGACAGCTTGTACCAGCAACCATGCATTTACAGTTGGGTTATATGTTGCACTGCACATGGTTAATCGTGCATGGTGTATGGTTCAGGGTGCATGGTGGGTGGTGCATGGTGCATGTTGGCAGCTGCAAGGCGGAAGGTGCATCCTGCACGGTTCAATGTGCGTGCTGCGTGGTTCAGGGTGCACGGTGTATGGTTGAGGGTGCATGGTGTATGGTGCTCGGTGCACGGTGTATGATGTATGGTACGTATGCGAATTGGATGATGTCAGAGGATATAAACCATAGTTCCACATTCTCAAACTTATTAAATAATCGGATGATATGAAATGTATGGCAAGGCTGCTCGCGACCAGATGCGAACGCGGACGAAAAGTAGCTGCGCGCATAGCTGACACCTTCGCGAACAATACGAGAAAGACAGAATTCGATTCCGAGCAGTTTGGGTCATGTACGGCTCTGTATCACATTCTTGTATTGACTTAGGGCGTTTTCGGACTTAGGCACCTATGGAGATATGTCTTTGAGTTTGCAACTTGAATCAGAAAGGAGAACCTCTCGTTCTGGCAGAATTTGCATTTGCTGTGACATGGAAATGAGGGAAGAGTGGTGGAAGATGAAATGCATTTCATGTTAGAATGTCCGTTATTCGCTGAGGATAGATTTTTTTTATTGTTGAGAAAATGAAAATTGAATCTGATTTGGTGGATGTAGACTCCAGCATGAGGCATGAATCTTGATTATTTTGAAGGATGGAAATACTAAATGCAATTGATTAAAAAATGCGATAAGAATCGCACAATTAAATTATCATCCCAGATGGGATGATGATTTAATTATATTGTAGAATTGTATGATCACTGTAGCTCGAACCTCGTCGGTAAAACGATTGTTTGCGGTTCAGTTTGTCAACGTTTTTTTCTTTTTGAGCCCTTCCTATCATGGTTGGGCAAGTCCCTATAGCCTATTTGGCCTACCCCTGGACTGTAACATACATACATGGTGCACGGTGTATGGTGCATAGTGTCTGGTGCATTGTGTATGGTGTTTGGTGCATGGTGTATGGCGCATGGTGCATTTTGCATGGTGTATGGGTGCATGGTGTGTGATTTATGGTGGATAGTGCATGGTGTATGGTACTTGGTGGAAGGTGTATGGTGCAAGGTGTCCGATCATCATTGTTTTTCTCCACCCTGCTTTAAGCGTTGGCTAAGAGTCAGAACAACTGTTTTAATTCAATGAACCAATGAATCTACTGACCCCTTTGTCTGATCATCATTATTCTCTACCCTTTGTTCAGTGTTGGCTTAGAGTCAGAACAACTGTTTCAATTCAATGAACCAATGAACCTCCTGACCCCTTTTGTCTGACCACCAATGTCACCTCCTACCATGCTTCCAGCGATTGCCAAGCATGAGAACAACTTTTTAAGTTAGAGTAATGAGGTAACCAATGAACCTACTGACCCCTTTTTGTCTGATCATCCTTTTTACCCTACCTTGCTTTCAGCGTTTGCCAAATACCAAATGTGAAACTACTTGGTGTTTTCAAGTGATCAATGAACCTACTGACCCCTTTTTGTCTGATCATCCTTTTTACCCTACCTTGCTTTCAGCGTTTGCCAAATGCCAAATGTGAAACTAATTGGTGTATTCAAGTTATCAATGAACCTACTGACCCCTTTTGTCTGATCATCATTATTCTGTACCCTGCTTTCAGCGTTTGCCGATTGCCAAACGTGAGAAAACTTGTTGTACAATATCCAAGTAACCAATGAACCTACTGACCCCTTTTGTCTCATCATTATTATTCTACCCTGCTTTCAGTGTTGGCTTAGAGTCAGAACAACTGTTTCAATTCAAGTAACCAATGAATCTACTGACCCCTTTGTCTGATCATCATTATTCTCTACCCTTTGTTCAGTGTTGGCTGAGAGTCAGAACAACTGTTTCAATTCAATGAACCAATGAATCTACTGACCCCTTTGCCTGATCATCATTATTCTCTACCCTTTGTTCAGTGTTGGCTGAGAGTCAGAACAACTGTTTCAATTCAAGTAACCAATGAACCTACTGACCACTTTTGTCTGATTATCATTATTCTCCACCCTGCCTCCAGCTTTTGCCAAGCGTGACAAAGAGATTGAGATGTACCACCAGAGTGCCTCATACTTGAAAACCATGGGTAAGAGCACGGGGCATCTATTATGTTTTGCATATTTGGATACCCCTGAAAGAGGTCGAGATGTACCACCCAAGTGCCTCCCACTTGAAAACCATGGGTAAGAGCACGGGGCATCTATTATGTTTTGCATATTTGGATACCCCTGAAAGAGGTCGAGATGTACCACCCAAGTGCCTCCCACTTGAAAACCATGGGTAAGAGCACGGGGCATCTATTATGTTTTGCATATTTGGATACCCCTGAAAGAGGTCGAGATGTACCACCCAAGTGCCTCCCACTTGAAAACCATGGGTAAGAGCACGGGGCATCTTTTTATGTTTTGCATATTTGGATACCCCTGAAAAAGGTCGAGATGTACCACCCAAGTGCCTCCCACTTGAAAACCATGGGTAAGAGCACGGGGCATCAGGGATTTGTTTTTCAAATCTGAAAGTGGGTTTTTTCTAGCTTACTGGTTTTAGGCCTCCTCCAAGGACAGCGGCCTTAAAGCTTTGTAGTTTTGAAGGGCCATTTAGGGCCCAAACTTTTATCATAGCGGCAAGTTGGGCCAAAACAGGGCCACAAGTAGCGATCGCTAAATGTAGCGGGTTAAAACATCCTTGCTGGGCATGTATTCTGTTTTGCCTATTAGGATACACCTGAAATAGTTTGAGATGTACCAGGGAAAATGTCATCATCATCATCATCACCATCACCATCACCATCATCACCATCATCATCATCATCATCATCATCAAATGTCATCATCATCATCATCATCATCATCATCATCATCATCATCAACATCATCAATTCATCATCATCATCATCATCATCATCATCATCATCATCATCATCATCAATTCATCAATTCATCATCATCAATTCATCATCATCATCATCATCATCATCATCAATTCATTATCAATTCATCATCAATTCACCATCAATTCATCATCGATTCATCATCAATTCGTCATAAATTCATCATCAATTCGTCATAAATTCATCATCAATTCGTCATCATCATCATTGTCGGAAGAATATTTTGTTAATCGGCTAATTATTGTTTCCATCTGATTGTAAGCTCTGTTCCCCTGCTGGAACCCAATTAAGACCCAAACCCTAAGCCTGTGTTTTTGAATGGCACTGCAGGGTTTACAAACCAAGCTGAGCTGTCACGTGTGCTAGATGTGGCAACCAATCCTGACTCCCTGTTTGTGACGTCTGAGGGCATGAAGATGAGGAATGTTAATGTGAGTAACGCAATTCATAAACCACAACAAATAAGTGGAAGAAGTCTTGTGTTGAAGAATGTGAGCGTGAGTAGACATGATTCAACAAAACAAGAAGTGGCTAATAAGTAAATATATGGTATAACAAGGTGGTACTTCCTGAATCCTTGTTTGTGATTTATGAGGGCATGACGATGAGGAATGTAAATGTGAGTTAAGACCAGTGTTTCTTATTTCGACGACGCGTCGCCATTCCGTCGAGTGCTACACCCCCAGAACACTCCGATACCGAGAAGCGCTGCCCCCCGACCCCCCCAATCTGAAATAAAAAACACTGGTTAAGACGATTAATTAAGTCAAAGAAGTCTTATGATGAAGAATGTGAGCGTTATTACTTAAAAGATACGATTCAACAAAAAAAAGTGGCTACATAAATACATATGTAGTATTTCAAGGTGGCAAACAATCCTGACTCCTTGTTTGTGATTTCTGAAAGCATGAAGATGAGGATTGTGACGCGATTAATGAATTGTACATCAAATAAGTCGCCGCGTCGAGCACAACTAAGCTGTCACATGAGCTAGATTTGTAGAATGGACGGACGAACAGACTTCTTTGTCTCTTCTGAGAGCATGAGGATAAGGAATGTGAATGTGAGTCGACATGATTCATCAAACAACAAATAAATAAATAAGTAAATAAATAGGTGGCCAAGGTGGGATGTCCTGACTCCTTGTTTGTAAATTTTGAGAGTTTTGAGATGAGGAATGTGAAAGTGAGTCGACATGATTCATCAAACATCAAACAACAAATAAGTAAATAAAGAGTTGGCAAAGGTGGTGTGTCCTGACTCCTTGTTTGTGACTTTTGAGAGTCTTGAGATGAGGAATGTGAATGTGAGTCGACATGATTCATCAAACATCAAACAACAAATAAGTAAATAAAGCGTTGGCAAAGGTGGTGTGTCCTGACTCCTTGTTTGTGACTTTTGAGAGTCTTGAGATGAGGAATGTGAATGTGAGTCGACATGATTCATCAAACAACAAATAAATAATAAGTAAATACAGAGTTGGCAAAGGTGGTGTGTCCTGACTCCTTGTTTGTGACTTGTGAGAGTCTTGAGATGAGGAATGTGAATGTGAGTCGACATGATTCATCAAACATCAAACAACAAATAAGTAAATGAAGCGTTGGCAAAGGTGGTGTGTCCTGACTCCTTGTTTGTGACTTTTGAGAGTCTTGAGATGAGGAATGTGAATGTGAGTCGACATGATTCATCAAACAACAAATAAATAATTAGGTGGCCAAGGTGGTGGGTCCTGACTCCTTGTTTGTGACTTCTGAGAGTCTTGAGATGAGGAATGTGAGTTGACATGATAAATAAATGAATGCATACATAAGTGGCCAAGGTGGTATGTCCTGACTCCTAGTTGTTACTTCTGAGGGCACGAAGAGGAGGAATGTGAACTTGAGTAAGGACAATTTATGCAATTCATAAAACAACAAATAAGTGGAAGAAGTTGTGTGATGAAGAATGTGAGCGTTATTAGATATGATTCAACAAAACAAAACAAAAGTGGCTAAATAAATACATAAGTGGTATTATAAGGCGGCATGTCCTGACTCCTTGAATGTGACTTCTGAGGGCGTGAGGATGAGGAATGTGAATGTAAGTAGATGCGATTAATAAACCAACAAATAAGGGCCGTGTCGTGCACAATTAAGCTGTTGCATGTGCTAGATGTTGCCACCAATGGACGGACGGACAGACAGACGGACGGAAGCCTTGTTTGTGAATAACGAGAGTCTTGAGATGACAGATGGGTGTCGCATGAAGGAGTCCCTACCGCCTGGAGGGTGACACTTACTAAGTCTGCCATGGTGACTTTCCCCAGCGGCATACAGGAGGGTCCCCTTAACACCACGCCCCTCCAAGCATTATCTTTTTGTTTTTGAGATGAAGAATGTTAACGTGCGTAGATACAATTAATCAAACAACAAATTAGACGTCGAGACACACTCAAACACACACAAACACACACAAACCCAGAAACGCATGTCAGCACACACACATACAAACATGCACATATTGGCTGACTTACCTTGTCCCTGGGCTGACTGTGATTCATTGCAGGCACGCCCCCTAGGTGTAGAGACACACACCAGCACACACAAACACACACAAACGCACACACACACACACACACACAAACACAAACATGCATATATTGGCTGACTTACCATGTCCCTGGGCTGACTGTGATTCATTGCAGGCACGCCCCCCAGGTGTAGAGACACACACCAGCACACGCACACAAACACACATAACATAGCATATATTGGCTAAGTTACCATGGACTGACTGTGATTTGTTGCAGGCGCGCCCCCTAGGTGTAGAGACACACACCAGCACACACCAGCACACACACCAGCACACAAAAACACACATACATAACATAGCATATACGGTATTGGCTGAATTACCATGGGCTGACTGTGATTTGTTGCAGGCGCGCCCCCTAGGTGTTGAGACACACACCAGCACACACACCAGCACACACAAACACACATACATAACATAGCATATATTGGCTGAATTACCATGGGCTGACTGTGATTTGTTGCAGGCGCGCCCCCTAGGTGTAGAGACACACACCAGTACACACAAACACACATACATAACATAGGGTATATTGGCTGAGTTACCATAGGCTGACTGTGATTTGTTGCAGGCGCGCCCCCTAGGTGTTGAGACAGACCTGAGGCCCATCGTTTCTTTCCTCGAGGCCAAGGGAGTGACGACATCTGAAATTGTTCAGGTGAGCCCGGGGGTGTGCCAGGGGTGTGTGCAGGGGTGGGGGGGTGGGGGGGTCTTGCCCCATTTCAAGCGTGGATTTTTGTTAGTTAAGCGTGGCTAGCGCGCTCTGCTCATTGTTTCTATTCTCGAGGCCAAGGGAGTGACGACGTCTGAAATTGTTCAGGTGAGCCCGGGAGTGCCAGTGGGGTGTGTGTGGTGGGGGGGGGATGGATGGATGGATGATCTGGATTTGGGTTTTCAAAACACTTCATAGCTCGTACTTTGTACCTCGAACTTGAGAATTAGGCCTGAAAATTCTGACATTTTGGCCTGGGAATCGTTAATTCTGAGAATTATTGACAATTTTGCCTGAAAAAGATCGTTTCTTTTCTCGAGGCCAAGAGAGTACCGACATCTGAAATCACCCCAGACACACACACCACACTCACACACCACACGCACCACACACACCCCACACCCTTCCAGCTCATCTCTGGCCACCCCCCTGTGCTGAGTTATTCTATCGACCGCCTTGAGGACATGTGGGAGTACCTCAACTCACTGGGAGTGACAAACGTGCAAGGCTGCGTGACATCTAGGCCCTCCATCCTAGGCTTGGATGTCAACCAGAACTTGAAGAAGATTGTTGCGTGAGTAGGATCGCCGCCGTTGCTATAAAAATAGTTGTTGTTCTTGTTGTTGTTGTTGTTGTTGTTGTATTCATGCATTGTTGTTGTCTAGTCATATTTGCTGCCATAGTCGTTGTTGTTGAGTGACAGCTAGGCCCTCCATCCTGGGCTTGTATGTCGACCAGAACTTGAAGAAGATTGTTGCGTGAGTAGGATCGCCGACGTTGCTATAAAATAAGTTGTTTTTGTCGTTGTTGTACTCTTGCATAGTTGTTATCTAGTCATATTTGTTGCCGTAGTCATATTTGTTGCCAGACAGCTAGGCCCTCCATCCTGGGCTTGGATGTGGACCAGAACCTGAAGAAGATTGTTGCGTGAGTAGGGCCACAGGCGTTGCTATACAAATGGTTGTTGTTCTTGTTGTTGTTGTTGCTGCTGTTGTTGTTGTATTCATGCATAGTTGTTGTCTAGTCATATTTGTTGTGTGACAGCTAGGCCCTCCATCCTGAGCTTGGATGTCGACCAGAACTTATAGAAGATTGTTGCGTGAATAGGATCACTGCCGTTGGTGTACTACCTGGTGTTGGTGTTGTCGTTGTTGTTGTTGTTGTTGTACTCATGTATAGTTTTTGTCTAGTCATATTTGCTGCCATAGTCGCTGTTGTTGTGTGACGGCTACACACTCCATCCTGGGCTTGGATGTCGACCTGAACCTGAAGAAGATTGTTGCGTCAGTAGGAACACAGCCGTTGTTCAAAACTAGTTGTTGTTGTTGTTGCTGTTGTACTAATGCATAGTTTCTATCTAGTCATATTTGTTGCCAAAGTCGTTGTTGTTGTCTGACAGCTAGGCCCTCCATCCTTGGATTGGATGTGGACTAGAACTTGAAGATGATTGTTGCGTGAGTAGGGTCACAGCCGTTGCTATAAAACAAGTTGTTGTTGTACGCATGCATCCATCCATTCATCCATCCTGGGCTTGGACGTGGACCAGAACCTATCCATCCATCCATTCATCCATTCATCCATCCATCCATCCATTCATTCATCCACCCATCCATCCATCCATCCATCCATCCATCCATCCATCCATCCACCCACCCACCCATCCACCCATCCACCCATCCACCCACCCACCCATCCATCCATCCATCCATCCATCCATCAATCCATCCACCCTTCCATCCACCCTTATATCCATTCACCCATCCATCCATCCATCCATCCATCCTCCCTTCCATCCACCCACCCATCCACCCATCCATCCATCCATCCATCTATCCATCCACCCATCCATCCACCCATCCATCCATCCATCCATCCATCTACCTATCCATCCATCCATCCACCCATCCTCCCTTCCATCCACCCACCCATCCATCCATCCATCCATCCATCCATTTATCCATCCATCCATCCACCCATCCATCCATGCATCCATCCATCCATCCATCCATCCATCTACCTATCCATCCATCCATCCACCCATCCTCCCTTCCATCCACCCACCCATCCACCCACCCATCCATCCATCCATCCATCCATCCATCCACCCATCCATCCATCCACCCACCCACCCGCCCATCCATCCATCCATCTACCTATCCATCCATCCATCCATCCATCCATCCTCCCTTCCATCCACCCACCCATCCACCCATCCATCCATCCATCCACCCATCCATCCATCCACCTATCCATCCTCCCTTCCATCCATCCTCAGTAATTTAAAAATCATGATCGCAAGGACCTTCGAACCACACCAAACACACACCAAACACACACTTTTCCCACACCAAACACACACTTTTCCCACACCAAACCACACCACACACCAAACACACACTTTTCCTTCAACCTGAGGCCTCGTTATATGGTGTACTATTTATTTATTTATTTGAACACACCGAAGCTGGAGTCCAACAGTCTAGAAAAAGTAATAATAACGCCTGTTGGGGCGTTGGATTAGGGGAGCCCTGTCTTATGGCGGTAGAGAACGGGCTGCTACTTTACCTGGACAGTGCTACCATGGCGGTTGACAGCGACAGCGACCGCGACCGCGACAGCGAACAGTAAGGCGCACCCGTAGGGATTCGAACCCCGCACCTTCTGCCTGATTTCAATTAACTCAACCGCCAACAGTCTAACACCATCCATGTATCACCCTCGCAGATATTTGCAGTCTGTGGATACCGCACCTGAGACTATTGTCAAGTAAGGATCAATCTTGGCAGATAGGCTTTTTTGTACTTAGTACTTACTACTTTCATCCTACTCAGTGTACCGCGTCTTCCTCCCTGGTGAACTGTACACGTACAGCTGTATGCTGCATTCTGTTACTCATTTAGTCAGTCATGTACTTTCATCCTACTCAGTGTACCACATCGTCCTCCCTGGTGAACTATACACGCGCAGCTGTATGCTGCATTCTGTTACTCATTTAGTCAGTCATGTACTTTCATCCTACTCAGTGTACCACGTACTTTCATCCTTGCATGTTGCACGCTGCTGTTTGCATCCTTGAATGAAACGGCTTGTTGCACTATGACACATACTTAGGCAATGAGTTCGTGCTATAGTGATCATGGAATCACGTTGCTTGTTGCATCTTTGAATCAAACAGCTTGTTGCACTATGACACATACTTAAGCAATGAGTTCGTGCTATAGTAATCATGGAATCACGTTGCGTGTTGCATCCTTGGATCAAACAGCTAGTTGCACATTGACACATACTTAGGGAACGGCAATATGAGATCATGTGAGATCATGTCATCATTTGATAGCATATGGTGCAGGCAGTCTGCATAGGCTATAGTTACCCTTTATATACAATATCATATGATGCAATTTGAATGATATCATATGATATCATACTCGCCTTGAGTCATCATATGATATGCCGGTCCCATACTGCAGTCAAAATGTGAAACGCATACACATGCTCACCTCATCACCTCTCCCTCACCTCATCACCTCTCCTATGACTTCGTGCAGGTACCTGACGGAGTCAATTTGAGCCAATATGGCAAATTTGACTAAATTTGAGCGATGAAGTGTGCACAACTCCATACGGCTAGAAGGCGTATGGTGCGCAACTCCATGCGCCTAGATGGCTTTGTTACTTGGTCGCAACGAAGTTTAGTAGCTACTCGTCTACATGTAGTGATCCGGTTCCCATTTTCTTATCTTGAACTTGGTTATGGTACAAAGCTTCAGCTAGCGATTTGGTTGCTCGCCGTCTTCCACAGTAAAAATAAATTCCATTTTCTTATGATGACTATGCCCAGCGTGATAGTTTCTACATGTATACTGGGAGGGATAATGATTTGATTGTTATGCCGTGCAGCCTTAATGCTGGAGCTATGTAACATAGTTAGAGAACTGTACTGTATTGGTGGTTGGCCCCAGTGCAGACAAGCAGGCTGGCTCCCTCAACCTCATGCATAGTAACAAGGCTTACTACTTATTTATGTATGGGCCAAGCTCGGGCCTGAGTGTGCATGCCTTGAAAAGAAGTTGTGAAAAGAATTCCACCCCAGGAGGTAGGTCTCCCGACACAGATCAGCGACACTGAGGATTCAGTCCCAATGGCGTTGCCATTCCTACAAAGGAGTAAGCGCACTGCATGCGCACTTATGCATACCTTCTTACAGTTATGATTATGCAGTAGCAACAGGGTTGCACTCAGGGTTGTTCAGAACGCTGCTTCCTGCTTGAAGACGCAACGTGGGGAGGGGCCGCTGTGCTGCAGATGCAGATCTAGAGGGTCTGGGTGTGTCGCAGAAGCAGGATGGGGCTGGGACAGCGTAGCTGTCACCAACCCTTTTTAAATGGATAACCAGGGACCACCACAACACCCACATTCGACTTTGCAGTGCTTACTAGACTCAGATGCATCAGTGCCGAACTCAGACCAGGGCAAGCAGCATATCAACGGTTAGCAGAGTAAGCAGCATATCACACAAGGTTTCTCACTCAAACTCGAATTCGAAATTGAAACATAAATTACATAGCAGGTGTCAGAAAACTGTGGGATTAACACGTTTGCATGAAGACGAAGTAATGGCACTTATCCAGAGGTGAAATGAAGCAATGGAGGGAAATTAGAGGAAAGTTGAAAAGGGTCCCGAGAAAGATGGGGGGGGGGAGAGTAAAATTGGTTGCGTCTGGACGCAGAGCTGGGGGGTCCTTCTGAACAACCCTGGGGGGGACCTCCTGAAAAGTTTCACAGAATGTCGCCAGATCCCGGGGATCGATATCATACCAGCCGCCCTAACATAGACTATTATCCGATACCCCAACTTGGGCCGTGCCTAGCTTTTTATTTCGTGCATCCTCCTGTTTTGTGTATTGATTTGTGATCGTTCAAAAGAAGAAGAAAAATAAAATGGCAAAAAGAAGACATGGTGAAATGGCGAAAAATGGTTTGATCGCGTTTACACTTTCCCGGGTATCCTGAGATGAACTTGTTTACTGCCGAAGACGGCGAGCAGCCAAATTTCTGGCTGAAGCTATGTAACCAAGTTCAAATTTTATGTGTATGTTGTTACAGTTCAAGAGTATCCAAATAGGAAGGGACTTGCCCGACCGTGGGATCAGTAGGGGCTGAAACAAAAAAGCACTAATAAACTGAACCCCAACCAATATTTTACAGTCGGGGGGACCTGAGTTCGTGCTTCGGTTATAATTTAATTATACGATTCATAGAGAGAGGATTCGTTACATAAACTCATTAAATCACTGCCGAGACCGGACAGCAGCACAGCCTGCCAAACATCAAATTTTATAACAGGAAGCACGAGGGTTTTTAAGGCACCCCCACAAACCTGAAAGACAAACTAGGTCAAGTCCAAAAGAGGAAACAAACTAGAGGCGGAAAGAAGAGCGGCAAGGGGAGCGTGAAGGGGAGGGATGCTGAGGCAGGCGATCCAGAGCACCAAGCCCAACAAGCACAAGAGCTAAAGACTAATCAAAGGCACTCGCGTTGAAAGAAAGAAAGAACGATTACAAGTGGCACTTGCTCTAGCAGTGGAAACACCACCGCTAATTGTGGGACTCGATATTTCATCCACTGTCTTTCGGCAGTGGAGCTCGAACTCCCGGCGCCATGACCTGAACACCGCAGTCAGACGCCTGATTGGTACACTGACCGCTTCATTACACATCTGACTTGTACATCACTGTTTTGTTAGAACGACGTTGATCTGACTTGTACATCACTGTTTTGTTAACACGATGGTCATCTGACTTGTACATCACTGTTTTGTTAGCTCTACGGTCATCTGGCTTGTACATCACTGCTTTCTTACCAATGCGGTCATCTGGCTTGTACATCACTGTTTTCTTACCAATACGGTCATCTGCCTTGTACATCACTGTTTTGTTAGCAATACGGTCACCCGACTTGTACATCACTGTTTTTTAGCAGTACGGTCATCTGACTTGTACATCACTGTTTTCTTACCAATAAGGTCGCCTGACTTGTACATCACTATTTTGTTATCACGACAGTCATCTGACTTGTACATCACTGTTTTGTTAGCAATACGGTCACCTGACTTGTACATCACTGTTTTGTTAGCAATGCGGTCATCTGAATTTTCTTTTTGCTCCCCACCGCATGACGGTCATCTGACTTGTACATCACTGTTTTGTTATCACGACAGTCATCTGACTTGTACATCACTGTTTTGTTAGCTCTACGGTAATCTGGCTTGTACATCACTGTTTTGTTAGCACTACGGTCATCTGACTTTTCTTTTTGCTCCACTTGCACTTCACTGTTCCGTCATCCACGGCGCAAGGCAAATGTACAGTGAGGCGGTACACCCCAGGGGCACTGATTTTGAGAGTCCGGCTGCCAACGTCAACATTGATATCTTCGGAGCTGCTCAGTTTTGACATGGGCACCACCACCTCCAAGAAACCCTTGCACTCCCCGTCACCAGGGGTGTATTTCAATGTGTGCTGAGGGGTCTCAGGCTCCTTGAACGACCAGGCAGAAGACTTAGAAGCATCCCCTGTGCAATTGGCGAATTTTTGTGGAGTTAATTTTCACTGAGATATAGCCCCCCCCACCCCCCCCACCCCCCCACACACACAAATCTCCCCCCCCCCACCTCCACACCCTCCCCTCCCCCTCCAAAAGTGTCTACACCCATGCGATGTCACTCTGTGGTCAAGGGAGCAACCCAGGTTACTTAACAAACCATCAGTTGCTGAACTACATTTTGGTGCCTACCCCCCCCCCCCCCCCCCCACACACACGCACCCACCCCCACCCAAATTGTCTACACACATGCGATGTCACTCTGTGGTCAAAGGAGCAACCCAGGTTACCTCAGAAACCATCAGTTGCTGAACTACATTTTGGTGGCGTGCCTCCCCCCCACCCTTACCCCCCACCCCCTAACCCACCCACCCTACCCCTCCAGAAGTGTGTACACCCATGCGATGACACTCCTTGGTCAAGGAAGCAGCCCAGATTACTTCAGAAACTATCAGTTGCTGAACTTCAGTTTGGTGGAGTGTCTCCCCCCCCCCCCCCCCCCCCCATACAAATTGTCTACACCCATGCGATGACACTCTGTGTTCAAGGGACCAACCCAGGTTACTTCAGAAACCATCAGTTGCTGAACTTCAGTTTGGTGGAGTGTCTCCCCCCCCGCCCCCACTCTCCAAAACTGTATACACCCATGTGATACAACTCTGTACTCAGCCCCCCCCCCCCCCCCCCCCCCCCCCAAGGGACCAACCCAGGCTTCTTTAGAAACCATCAGTTACTGAACTTCAGTTTGGTGGAGTGTCTCCCCCCCCCCACCCACCCACCCACCCACCCACCCACCCACCCACACCCAAACCCACACACCACCGCTACCACCCCCTGCCACCCCAAAACCGTCTACCTCCGTGCGATAACAATCCGTGCCCTGTAGCGTGTTGCAGTAGTGCTTATCTTACCCATGTTTAATATGCTGACAAACAGGGAGCAGTCTGAAGACTGGTGTACCTTGTAAACCACCCCAGCCCACCCCACCCCAAGATTGTCTACCCCCATGCCATGACACTCTGTACTCGATATTGTGTTGTAGTAGTGCTTATGCTACCCATGTTTACTATGCTGACAAACAGTGAGCAGCCTGACCTAACCCACCCCAACCTAACCCACCCCTGCCACCCCAAAACTGTCTACCTCCATGCCATGCCACTCTGTACTCAGGAGTTTGTTGTAGTAGTGCTTATGCTGCCCATGTTTACTTTGCTGACAAACAGTGAGTAGCATGAAGGCTGATGTACATTGTAAACCACCCCACACACCCTACACACACACTACCCCGCAACCGCTCCCACCCCCTGCCACCCCAAAAATGTCTACCTCCATGCCATGCCACTCTGTACTCAGGAGTTTGTTGTAGAAGTGCGTATGCTGCCCATGTTTACTTTGCTGACAAACAGTGAGTAGCATGAAGGCTGATGTACATTGTAAACCACCCCACACACCCTACACACACACTACCCCGCAACCGCTCCCACCCCCTGCCACCCCAAAAATGTCTACCTCCATGCCATGCCACTCTGTACTCAGGAGTTTGTTGTAGAAGTGCGTATGCTGCCCATGTTTACTTTGCTGACAAACAGTGAGTAGCATGAAGGCTGATGTACATTGTCAACCACCCCACACACCCTACACACACACTACCCCGCAACCGCTCCCACCCCCTGCCACCCCAAAAATGTCTACCTCCATGCCATGCCACTCTGTACTCAGGAGTTTGTTGTAGTAGTGCTTATGCTGCCCATGTTTACTTTGCTGACAAACAGTGAGTAGCATGAAGGCTGATGTACATTGTAAACCACCCCACACACCCTACACACACACACACTACCCCGCAACCGCTCCCACCCCCTGCCACCCCAAAAATGTCTACCTCCATGCCATGCCACTCTGTACTCAGGAGTTTGTTGTAGAAGTGCGTATGCTGCCCATGTTTACTTTGCTGACAGACAGTGAGTAGCCTGAAGGCTGGAGTACCTTGTTAAACACCCCAGCCCAGCCTAACCTAACCCATTCCAACCCACCAAGCCCACCCAACCCATCCTAGCCTAACCCAACCCAACCAGGCTCACCCAGCCCAACCTAATCTAACCTAACCCATCCTAGCCCAACCCAAATAAGCTCATTCAACCCATCCCATCCCAACCTAACCTAGCCCAGCCCAACCTAAACCATCCTAACCCAACCCGACCGAGCTCACCCAAACCAGCCCAGCCCAACCTAACCCATCCCAACCCAACCAAGCTCACCCAACCCAGCCCAACCTAACCTAGCCCATCCCAACCTAACCCAACCGAGCTCACCCACCCCATCCCACCCCAACCTAGCCCAGCCCATGCTAACCCATTCGAATCTAACCCATCCCATCACAACCTAACCCAACCAAGCTCACCCAACCCAGCCCAATCCAGCACAACCAAGCTCACCCAACCCAGTCCATCCCAACCTAACCTAGCCCATCCCAACCTAACCTAACCAATCACAACCCTTCCCAACCTAAACCAACCAAGCTCACCCAACCCAGCCCAGCCCAACCTAGCCCAGCCCAACCTAACCCATCTGAACCTAACCAATCACAACCCTTCCCAACCTAACCCAACCAAGCTCACTCAACCCAGCCCAGCCCAACCTAGCCCAGCCCAACCTAACCCATCTGAACCTAACCCATCCCAATCTAACCCAACCTAACCCAACCAAGCTCACCCAACCCAGCCCAACCCAGCACAACCTAACTCAGCCCAGCCTAACCCATCCCAACCTAACCCAACCTAACACAACCCATCTCACCTAACCCATCCCAACCCAACCCAACCAAGCTCATCCAAACCAGCCCAACCTAACCCACCCCAACCTATCCCATCCCTACCCGACCTAAATAGGGAACGGCAATATGATATCATGTCATCATCTGATATCATAAAATGCCGGCAGTCTGACTAAGCTTAAGTTACCATTTATATACAATATTATATGATGCAATTTGTACGATACCGGTATCATATGATATCATACTCGCCGTTGGTGAACATCATATGATATGTCCGTCCCTAAACCTAGCCTATCCCACCCTAACCTATCCAAACCCTAACCCAACCCTAAACCCAAACCTAAACCCAAACCATCCTAACCTATCCTAACCCACAGAAGCTGACCTGTTGCTGGTGCACCAGAAGTGGATGAGTTCTCAGAGCTGTCATCGAGATCATACTGAGTGCTGGATGCGGCTGAATCAGCTACATCCAACCTAACACATCCCATCCTAACCCAGTCCAACCCATCCAATCCTAAACCTAACCTATTACAACCCATCTCAGCCTAACCCATCCCAACATAACCTAACCCATCCCAACCCATCCTAACCCAGTCCGACCCATCCCATCCCATCCCATCCCATCCTAACCCAACTCATTATAACCCATCCCATCCCATCCAAACCAACAAAGCTGACCTGTTGCTGGTGCACAAGAAGTGGATGAGTTCTTAGAGCTGTCATCTAGATCATACTGAGTGTTGGATGCGGCTGATTCAGCTTCATCCAACCTAACCCATCCCATCCTAACCCATCCCACCCTAAACCAGTCCAACCCATCCCATCCTAGGCCAACGAAGCTGACCTATTGCTGGTGCGCCAGTAGTGGATGAGTTCTCAGAGCTGTCATCTAGATCATACTGAGTGATGGACGCGGCTAATTAAGCTACATCCAACCTAACCCATCCCATCCTAACCTAGTCCAACCCATCCCAACCTAACCTAACACATCCCATCCTAACCTAGTTCAACCCACCCCAACCTAACCTAACCCATTACAACCCATCCCATCCTAACCCAGTTCAACCCATCCCAAACTAACCTGACCCATTACAACCCATCCCATCCTAACCCAGACCAACCCATCCCAACCTAACCTTACCCATTACAACCCATCCCATCCTAACCCAGACCAACCCATCCCAACCTAACCTGACCCATTACAACCCATCCCATCCTAACCCAGACCAACCCATCCCAACCTAACCTAACCCGTTACAGCCCATCCCATCCTAACCCAGACCAACCCATCCCAACGTAACCTGACCCGTTACAACCCATCCGATCCTAAGCTAAAGAAGCTCACCTGTAGCTGGTGCACCAGTAGTGGTGGATGATTTCTCAGAGCCGTCATCTAGATCATACAGGGTGTTGGATGTGGCTGATTAAGCTACATCCAACCTAACCCATCTCATCCTAACCGAGACCAACCCATCCCAACCTTACCTGACCCATTACAACCCATCCGATCCTAAGCTAAAGAAGCTCACCTGTTGCTGGTGCACCAGTAGTGGTGGATGAGTTTTCAGAGCCGTCATCTAGATCATACAGGGTGTTGGATGCGGCTGCTTCAGCTACTCCCCTAAATTGAGACGTAGGAGGGGGAGGCTTAGGCTTCTGAAACAAGAAACAGGCAGTGGAAGAGGAAAGGGTCAGCTAGCAGTAGGGGCTGTCTGGCAGGGTAGAGCGGGGTAGGGTAGGGCGGGGTAGGGCAGGGAAGGGTAGGGTAGGGTAGGGAAGGGCAGTAGGGGTTGTCTGCCAGGGCAGGGCAGGGCGGGGCGGGGTAGGGCGGGGTAGGGTAGGGCAGGGTAGGGCAGGGTAGGGCAGGGAAGGGTAGGGTGGGGAAGGGCATTAGGGGTTGTCTGCCAGGGCAGGGCAGGGCAGGGCGGGGCGGGGTAGGGCGGGGTAGGGTAGGGCAGGGTAGGGCAGGGAAGGGTAGGGTAGGGAAGGGCATTAGGGGTTGTCTGCCAGGGCAGGGCAGGGCGGGGCGGGGTAGGGCAAGGTAGGGTAGGGCAGAGTAGGGCGGGGTAGGGCAGGGTAAGGCAGGGCAGAGTAGGGCAGGGCGGGGTAGGACAGGACAGGGCAGGGCAGGTTAGGGCAGGGCGGAGTAGGGCAGGGCAGAGTAGGGCAGGGCGGGGCAGGGCAAGGTAGGACAGGGCAGGGCAGGGCAAGGCAGGGTAGGGTAGAGAAGGGCAGTAGGGGTTATCTGGCAGGGCAGGGCAGGGCAGGGCAGGGCAGGGCAGGGCGGGGCAGGGCAGGGCAGGGTAGGGAAGGGCAGTAGGGATTGTCTGGCGGGGCAGGGCAGGGCGGGGTAGGGCAGGGTAGGGCAGGGCGGGGTAGGGAAGGGTAGGGAAGGGTAGTAGGGGTTGTCCGGCAGGGCAGGGCAAGGCAGGGTTGGGTGGAGTAAGGTAGGGCAGGGAGGGGTAGGGAAGGGTAGGGAAGGGCAGTAGGGGTTGTCTGGTAGGGCAGGGCAGGGCAGGGCAGGGCGGGGTAGGGTAGGGTAGGGCAGGATAGGGCGGAGTAGGGCAGGAAAGGGTAGGGTAGGGAAGGGCAGTAGGGGTTGTCTGGCAGGGCAGGGCAGGGCAGGGTAGGGTAGGGAAGGGCAGTAGGAGTTTTCTGGCAGGGCAGGGCAGGGCGGGGTAGGGTAGGGCAGGATAGGGAGGAGTAGGGAAGAGCAGGGTGATGCGGGGCGGGGCGGGGCGGGGTAGGGTGGGGTAGGGAAGGACTGGGCAGGGCGGAGTAGGGCAGGGCAGGGCAGGGCAGGGCTGGGCAGGGCGGAGTAGGGCAGGGCAGGGCAGGGTGGGGTAGGCCAGGCCAGGGCAGGGTAGGGAAGGGCAGGGCAGTAGGGGCTGTCTGGCGGGGCTGGGCAGGGCGGGGCGGGGCAGGGCGGGACAGGGCGGGGTAGGGTAGGGAAGGGCAGGGCTGAGAAGGGCAGGGGAGGGTAGGAAAGGGCAGGATAGGGCAGAGTAGGGCAGGGCAGGGCGGGGCAGGTAGGGCGGGGTAGGGTAGGGCAGGGTAGGGCAGGGCGGGGTAGGGCAGGGCAGGGCGGAGTAAGGCAGGGTACGGTAGGGTAGGGCAGGGCAGGGTAGGGAAGGGCAGTAGGGGCTGTCTGGCAGCGCAGGGCAGGGCGGGTCAGGAACAGAAGCAAGTAGGCAGGTAAACCAGCAGGCAGGCAGGTAGGCAGGCAGGAAAGAAATAACACTAGCAGGCAAGCAGGGAAGAACACCGGGAGGCAGGCAAGTAGGTCGGTAGGGAAGAACACAGGCAGGGCGGGCCAGGAACACAAGCAAGTAGGCAGGAGTACAGGCAGGCAGGCAGGCAGGAAAGAAGGAACACATGCAGGCAAGCAGGGGAGAACACCGGGGGGCGGGCAAGTCGGTAGGGAAGAACACAGGCAGGGCGGGCCAGGAACACAAGAAAGTAGGCAGGTATACAGGCAGGCAATCAGGGAAGGACACCGGCAGGGAGGCAGGTACACAGCCATGCCGGCAGGTTCACCATCAACTAGCTAGGGAAGGTCAGCGTTCTCATCGCTGTTTGTTTCCTGATGACGCGTCGCCATTCCTTTGTTGCATGGCGACGCATGATCCCCCCGACCCCCCCAGGCTCCGCGCTTCACGCTCCGCCATGCGATGGCTATGCAACAATTCTGAAATCAGGCTTGGGTAGCCCAAGTAGTTACTCAACCTGGCCTACATACATCTGAAATTACAAACACTGCTTCCCACCGGTGCTGCTTTGGGTCGGTGTTCTCATCTACTGTTTTGTTGTTGTACAAATTGTCACAAATAAAGCGACTCGGTTTGACCCCAGTGCAACGCGCTGCCCCCCTACCCCCCCTGGGCTCTGCGCTTTGGGTTCCACCTTATACTGTGCTATGCCACAACCCTGAATTCAGGCTTGCGTCTCAAGTTTTGCTACACAACTGGACCTACAGAAATCTGAAATAAAGAGCACTTCTCACCGGTGCCGCTTTGGGCTTATTAAGGAATGCCTGCCTCTCATCCACCATAAACAAGTCCTAGGCACAGGCCAGGGTTACGTGTCGACAAACAGACAACAAGAAAGACAAACGGACAACGGGGTGACTGTGGGGACTGCGCCCAAAACACAGTTCAAACCCAAGTAGTTACTCAACCTGGCCTACATAAATCTGAAATGAAAAGCACTGCTTCTCACCAGCGCCGCTTTGGGCTTAGGAAGGGAAGCCTGAATCGCGTCCCCCCCTCGGGCCCCACCACCCCACCACCATAGCCACAAGGCCAAGAAGCATGGACAGTACCATGGTATGGAACAGGAGCCAAGGTCCTGCCACACACTGCACACACCCCACCACCCCACCCCATCCCCCACCACCCCCAAGTAGTTACTTAACCTGGCCTACATAAATATGAAATTAACATTGTAAATCTGAAGTGAACACTGCTTCTCACCGCTTTGGGCTTATTAAGCCTGCATCGCATTCCCCTCTCGGGCTCCGTGCTTCTACCTGGCCTACATAAATTTGAAATGACAAACCTGTGACAAACACTGTTTCTCACCGGTGCTGCTTTGGGCTTATTAAGGGAAGCCTGCATAGCATCAAGCTTTCTCAAAGTGTCTTCTCCGTTGTCTCCTGATAGAGCATCGGCGCTCAGGTAAACTTTATTTCCACTGCAAGGGAACAATGGTGGTTGTTGGTTGTGGTTGTTGGTTGTGGTGGTGGTGGTGGTTGGTGGTAGTGGTTGTTGGTTGTGGTTGGTGGTGGTGGTGGTGGTTGGTGGTAGTGGTTGTTGGTTGTGGTTGGTGGTGGTGGTTGGTGGTGGTGGTTGGTGGTGGTGGTTGGTGGTGGTACACTTTATTTCCACTACAAAAGGAACAATGGTGGTTGTTGGTTGTGGTTGGTGGTTGTTGCTGGTGGTGGTTGTTGTTGTTGTTGGTGGTGGTAGTGGTTGGTGGTGGTTGTTGGTGGTGGTGGTTGGTGGTGGTTGGTGGTTGTTTTTGTTGGTGGTTGTTGGTGTTGTTGGTGGTGGTAGTGGTTGGTGGTGGTTGTTGTTGTTGGTGGTGGTGGTAGTGGTTGGTGGTGGTGGTTGTTGGTGGTGGTGGTGGTAGTGGTTGGTGGTGGTTGGTGGTGGTGGTGGTTGGTTGTGGTTGGTGGTTGTGGTTGGTGGTGGTTGTTGTTGTTGGTGGTGGTGGTAGTGGTTGGTGGTGGTTGGTGGTGGTGGTGGTTGGTTGTGGTTGGTGGTTGTGGTTGTTGGTGGTTGTTGGTGGTGGTGGTTAGTTGTGGTGGTTAGTTGTGGTTGGTGGTTCTGGTTGGTGGTGGTACACTTTATTTCCACTGCAAAGGAACAATGGTGGTTGTTGGTTGTGGTTGGTGGTTGTTGCTGGTGGTGGTTGTTGTTGGTGGTGGTGGTAGTGGTTGTTGGTGGTTGTTGTTGGTAGTGGTTGGTTGTGGTTGGTGGTTGTGGTTGTTGGTGGTGGTTGTTGGTGGTGGTTGGTGGTTGTGGTTGGTGTTGGTTGTTGGTGTTGGTTGTTGGTAGTGGTTGTTGGTGGTACACTTTGTTTCCACTACAACGGAACAATGGTGGTTGGTGGTTGTGGCGGTTGATGGTTGGTGGGTGTGGTGTGGTGGTTGGTGGGTGTGGTGGTTGGTGGTTGGTGGGGGTTGGTAAACTTCGTTTCCACTGCAATAAGACAATGGTGGTTGGTGGTTGTGGTGGTTGGTGGTTGTGGTGGTACACTTTGTTTCCACTGCAATAAGACAATGGTGGTTGGTGGTTGTGGTGGTTGGTGGTTGTGGTGGTACACTTTGTTTCCACTGCAATAAGACAATGGTGGTTGGTGGTTGTGGTGGTACACTTTGTTTCCACTGCAATAAGACAATGGTGGTTGGTGGTTGTGGTGGTACACTTTGTTTCCACTGCAATAAGACAATGGTGGTTGGTGGTTGTGGTGGTTGGTGGTTGTGGTGGTACACTTTGTTTCCACTGCAATAAGACAATGGTGGTTGGTGGTTGTGGTGGTTGGTGGTTGTGGTGGTACACTTTGTTTCCACTGCAATAAGACATTGGTGGTTGGTGGTTGTGGTGGTACACTTTGTGTCCACTGCACTACTACTACCACTATCACTACAACCACAACTACTACCACTACCTCTACTACCACCACTACTACTACCACTACCACCACTACTAACATTACTACCACCACTACTACTACCACGACTACCACTACCACTACAACCACTACAACCACTACTACTTCTATTACTACTACTACAACTACTACTACTACTAGTACTGCCAGTACTACCACTACCACCACTACCACAACAACCATAACTACTACCACCAGTACTACCAATACCAATACCAATACCCTCCTCATCCTTGATCCCTTGGGGGTCTCATCAATCCACTTGTATAGTTTGATATTATCGTTCAAATTTATATTCAGCCACTAATTCATATTCACTTCCCCCAACATCATGCACTCTTGCTTAATCTGGGGTCCACCCTTCAAGGTGCAATCCCTCAAGCCGTGAATCCACTACCCTCCTCACCCTTCATCCCTTGGGGGTCTCATAACTCCACTTACCTAATTCCATATAATCGTTCAATTACATACTCCCTCCCTCCCACATATTCACTCCCTCCCATATACCTCTCACTCTGGCTTAATCTGGGGTGCGCCCTTAAAGACGCTATCCCCTCTGGCCATGACTCCTCTACCCTCCTCACCCTTCATCCTTGGGGGTCTCATCGATCCACTTGCACAATTCCATGTAATCGTTCACACACATATTCACTCCCTCCCATATACCTCTCACTCTGGCTTAATCTGGGGTGCGCCCTTAAAAGGTCCCATCTAGCCGTAAATCCACTGCCCTCCTCACCCAGTTTTTTTTTTTCAAATCTGAAAGTGGGTTTTGTCTAGCTTTATAGTTTTAGGTCTCCTCCAGGGAAAGCGTCTTGGTGCCTTGTATAGCTTTTGTAGATTTTTAGGTCCATTAGGGTTATATACACAAAATAACTTTTTGTTTTCATTTTCATAGAGAGAAAACGGGGTCAAAACTAGCGATCGGGGAAAAATCCCTGCCTTAATCCCTTCGGAATCTCATCAATCCACTTATATATTTTCATATTATCATTCACATCTATATTCAGCCACTTATACATATTCACTTCCTCCAACATCATGCACTCTTGCTTAATCTGGGGTCCACCCTTCAAGGTGCTATCCCCTGTAGCCATGACTCTTCTACCCTCCTCACTCTTCATCCCTTGGGAGGTCTCATAAATCCACATGCATAATTTCATATTATCTTTCACATACATAGCCAGCCGCCCTTACGTATTCACTTCTTCCCCTATACCTCTAACTCTGGCTTTATCTGGGGTCCGCCCTTCAAGGATCTATCCCTTCTAGCCGTGACTCCACTACCCTCCTCACCCTTCATCCCTTGGGGGTCTCACCAATCAACTTGTAAATGTAGTATTATTGTTCACATCCACATTCACTCCCTTCCATATAGTTAGTCACTCTTACGCCCAACTCACTCTAGCTTACTCTGGTATCCTCCGACAAAGTTGCCATCCCCCCTGATCGATACTGCACTACATATTCACTCCCTCCCACATAGCCAGTCACTCTCAAACACAACTCACTCTTGCTTACTCTGAGATATTCCCTCAAAGGCGCCATCCCCCCTGATCGATACTGCACTGCATATTCACTCCCTCCCACATTATCACTCACTCCCACACACAACTCACTCTTGCTTAATCTGGGATCCTCCCTCGAAGGCACCATCCCCCCTGGTCGTAACTGCACTACCCTCCTCGTTCTTGATCCCGGTCAAGGCCTTCCCAAAAGAGAACCCCTTCTTTGCCGGTCCACTGCTGGTAGCTGCTGCTCTGCTGCTGTTATTGCTGCTGCTTGTTTGGCGCTTGAACCAACTGTCTATGCTAATTTCCATAAACAGTGCCTTGCCCTTGCAGGCATCCGGAATGGGAGGGACTGGGATGGGGACGTACGGGGGCATGCTGGCAATAACTGTTTGTCTACCTTCTGATTTCCTCACTCCGGGAGCCACGCCACCGTGCGTTCGTTCGCTTATTTTCTATTCGTATGCACAGCTTCAGCGGATTGAGTTGGAGAAGCCGCGCAAAAGGTGGGGAAATGGAGAATAATGCGCTCAGAAGACTTCGTCTAGTTTCGAATGTGGGGAATTATGCGCTCGGGGGATCCTGCCTACTACCGAATGTGCAGCTTTGGCTCTTGGAGCGGTAAGGGCAGCGAAAAATTGGGGGAAAGCTGGTTTGGGAAACGATCGGCAAGGGACAGTAGGTCGTATAGAAGATTGTCCCTGTCGTAGCCAGTAGATCGGTGCCAGTAGATGATGATTTTGCAGGTCGTCGGTTTGCGTTCATTCATGTGTTCCCTCACCTGATCCACCTGATCCCGCCTGATCCCTGTTGGGCACTGGCGAGGAGGGCCCGCGGCCCGCCCTCCAGCCTTGCTGACGTCATTAACGACCACCTGGTACGGGAACACCTGCCTAGTACCTGGAGGCGGTACTTAGGCAGTACTCTCACATAGACCTGGTAAGATGGCTACGACCCCTCTTGCTGCGACTGATGCCTAACAACTGCTAATTTAGTGACTGCCTAAGAAACCGTATCAAGAATGACAACTGGCTGAGAAACTAGGGAGGACTGAAAAAATAACTTCCAACAGTTCTCAACGAAAAGAAGAAAGGTTGGAAAGGGGGTAGTGAACACCTTCACTATAATAGGAAGCCAGCTAATCATATCAAATTTCCAGCTGAATAAAAAGGGTGGAGCCTCTCTGAAGTAGACAACTTAGAATCAAGGGGGCGAATAGGTCAAAGTTGATCAATAACTAGCTGGTCAGTCATTTCCATCTGGGTGAGGGCAAGCCCTTTTGGAGGCAGATAGCTCAGCATGTACTGGCTGCTGGTCATCTGGGTGTGGAAAGGGATTCCTTTTTGTTTTGAAGATGTAGGAGTCTGTTGTGCACTCGCTTGGGTCACTACTCAGTACTCACTTGGTCTGTTTACCGGGCCCAATAGCAAGTTGGCATCTGGGCAGTGGGCACCTGTTCGGCAGCTATTGGTTCCAATCGATTCAAGTCCATCCAACCGCTTCCAACTGCTTACATAGCACGCGACACACAGCAACAGTCTTGCAAATCTGCAACCCCCCAGGCCTAAGAGCCTGCGACTCAGGCTTGACCCCCCCTCCCCCTCCCTATGGGGAGGGCTGCACCACAACTAAACCCCTGATACGGGGATGTCCGAGAGGAGGGTAAATCCACTCCTCTCCACTCTAAATTTGATGTAGGATGAATATTTACATGTATATCCCCCCCCCCCCCCCCCCCCCCCCCCCCCCCCCCCCCCCCCCCCCCCCCCCCCCAAGACCCTTCTTAACTTTTTCAGGTTTTTATAAAGACAAAACTCAGGCAAAATTTCAACTTTTCCTTTTTACAACATTTGCAGCAGGAAAAAAAGTACACTGCCACCAATCAAGACTGCAAGAAAACCACACTGCTATCTTGGTTGGACCTTTTTATTTATATACAAATTGCTGGTCTCCTGCAATGATTGACCAATTACCAGCTGTTTATTTATTTAGGCTGCGACATGTAACATTGAGCCACATTAATTGGCAAAGACCAATCCCCTTCCCTCTCCCTCCCAGCTTCATTCTGAATCCTCTGGGTGGCTGTTTTGTTTGAGAGATCCCACACTCCCCCTTATCTTGGGTGTGTGTGTAGGGGGGGGGGGCGGGGGGGGGGGGGGGGATCCTTTCTCACAAAAAAGCTACCAGCAATGCGGCTACGGAGCTTGCTATGGTAGCTACCGATAGTAGGACCTAGCTGCATTTTAATCATTTGTACAGTTGACACTGATCAGAGACTAAGCGATCCCGACCCTGATACTGACCGATGCGGTATGCCAGCATGTCAGGGCTGGAATTGGCCTGCTAGGGGACTTCCACAGCTACACATGTCAAAGTTTCCATTTTGGGTGACCTCCCCAACATCATAATCAAACCCAAGTACCCAACTAGGTGGATTTTACCAGGAGAGTCAACCAACCGACTACTTGCTGAAGGGATTGCGTTTCTAATTTGATTCTAACCTGAACGTGCATGTCTTCAAACTGTCTGCAGCACTATGGGTATCGCGCGGGGCGACTTGGAATATGAAGACAGTGAGCAGCCCAGAGTTGGTTGAAAAAACATGTAACAGATCAATCCAATTCAATTCCGCAGCACTTTGATTGTGATCTTTACTCGGGAGTGTGGTGTAGTAGTGTTTACTCAGCCCACAGTCGGTGAGCAGCCTGGAGGCTGATAGACCATGCATGTAAGAAAGTTAACTTGATTCTAAACGCTGGGGTGGCTCCTACTCCTCATCCTGCCACCTGATACAATCACCGTATTATTCACCGAAATTGAAGACAAAAGAGCGTCTTGAACATCTCTTCATGTCCACAAATCAATGCCATATCCAGGGGGTTATGACCATCCTACAATGTGGCAAGGCACACGTTGCAATCAAGGTCAGCAATGGTAATGATGGGTCTTGAGGATCAGGGGTTTATTTTCGATTTGTCTGCGCAGCTCCTTGGCACCTCCCTGAGGCAGCCACTATGCTGCACCCAGATATTTCGGCAGTTCTGGACGGCAGCTTTTGTCAGCTTCAAGGTGCACTACGTTACTTCATGTTCGGCAGAAGAGCCAGTCAGGGGAGCTGCCTAGGAGCTGCTGCTCGTAGCTGAATATAAATACAGTGTCGGGGATATTGTTTCTATGACAATGAGTGCACAGATGTATGTCTGGTGTGTGAAGCTTTGAACCGCATGACTGAAGGTATACCAAATGTACACGTGATATCCATTAACACACACAAACCAAAAACCTTACCCAAAGCCTCCACAACACGCCATGCCATGCTATGGACCACCAATGCACCAACCCTCAACCCAACTCAATTACACACAACATGTAAACACTACACATCACAATAAAACACAACAATCCCTAACCTGAATAGCCAGGCAGACAGAGGAGCTGCCTAGAAGCTGCTACATGTAGCCCAACATGAAAACAGTGCTTTCTTACCTTGTCCTCAGTATTTACACTTGCTCCTGCTTTCACCAAAGCCTGTGCGCAGTCAAGGTGGCCCAATCCAGCAGCTACATGCAGGGGTGTCTTACCGCTCTGCAAAGTAGATACAATTAATGCTTAAAGTGATCAGATGTTGTGCAAGCTGTGAGTGGTCTCATGTGCTGAGCAAATATCCCCACCAATGCCCCATTCCACCAGCACCTAACACCCAACAACCAGCTCTCCGATGCCGTTGACTCTCAAACCGAACTCCAAATCACCCCCAACTGCACACACCCCAAGTCTACCTCTACCAGCAACCCCCACCAGCAGACCCCGACCCTACCTTCAACCCCTAACCCCAGCCATTCCCTTGAACCCTACCCTCAAACGCACCCTCAACCCCCAACCCTCTCGGAAAACCCCAACCTTACATGCAGACCCCAAACCCAGCCCTTCCTCTAAACCCCAACTCTTCTCGCAAACCCCAACCCCAACCTTACCCCATAAGCCTGACCCTACCCTAAAGGCCCAACCCCAGCCCTTCCCTCAACCCCCAACCCTACCAACAAACTCCAACCCCAATTGAAAACCCCGTCAGCAGCACTGTCCTACCCTCAAACCCCAACCCTACCAACAAACTCCAACCCCAATCGAAAAGCCCGTCCACAGCACTGTCCTACCCTCAAACCCCAACCCTACCAACAAATTCAACCCCAATTGAAAAGCCCGTCCGCAGCACTGCCCTACCCTCAACCCCCATACCCAACCCTACCCGCAGTCCCCACAGATATTTTAGCAGTTCTAGACAGCTGCTTTTGTCAGCTTCAAGGTGCACTAGGTAATGTTATGTTGTGCAGAAGAGCCAGTCAGGGGAGCTGCCTAGGAGCTGCTGCTCGAAGATGAAAATAAAAGCAGTGACGAGGATGCTGTTTCTATGACAATGAGTGCATAGATGTATGTCGGTGTGTGAAGTTTGAACCACATGACTGAAGGTCTCACAAATGTACACATGAATATCATAGACACACAGAAACAAAAAACCTTACCCAAAGCCTCCACACCGTGCCACTCCATGATATGAACTGACCAAGGCACCAACCCTCAACCCGACTCATCACAATTGCACAACCCATCCCACCACAACCCATCACAATAAATTACAATGCAACCTTACCTGCCGCTGTACACAAGTGTTACTGCATGGTCCCCCAACAATCAACAAACAATCTGCCTCCCCCCTCCGCACTACCATATTGTCAAGACTGA
The DNA here is from genome assembly GCA_013435795.1 of Chlamydomonas sp. ICE-L. Lineage (NCBI taxonomy): Eukaryota > Viridiplantae > Chlorophyta > Chlorophyceae > Chlamydomonadales > Chlamydomonadaceae > Chlamydomonas > Chlamydomonas sp. ICE-L. The sequence goes on from JACBWV010000825.1 coordinate 4,663,599, forward strand.
AATCAGGGTGTACTTGCAAATCAGTTGTTAACAATGAGGTGCAGCATGCATGAAGATCGTGGTGTGGAAATTAATGTACGCGTGAATACAGGAGTTAAGTTCATAGTGATAGTAGCTTGGTGCAGGGGTGTATCACCGTCCTGCAAAGTAGATACATTGAAGGTGTAAGGTGATCAGGTATTGTGCAAGCGGTGATTTTGTACCGCTTTCACGTTATCAGCGCTTGCACAATACCTGATCGGTAAGCGGTACATTAGGTATTGTGCAAGCGGTGATTTTGTACCGCTTACACCTTATCAGCGCTTGCACAATACCTGATCGGTAAGCGGTACATCAGGTATTGTGCAAGCGGTGATTTTTCTCATGTACAGAACATCTAACCACACCAAATCCCCATACCCGTATGTATGTATGTATGTATGTATGTATGTATGTATGTATGTATGTATGTATGTATGTATGTATGATGTATGTATGTATGTGTGTGTGTGTATGTATGTATGTATGTATGTATGTATGTATGCATGCATGCATGTATGTATGTATGTATGTATGTATGTATGTATGTATGTATGTATGTATGTATGTATGTATGTATGTATGTATGTATGTATGTATGTATGTATGTATGTATGTATGTATGTATGTATGTGTGTCTGTCTGTCTGTCTGTCTGTCTGTCTGTCTGTCTGTCTGTCTGTCTGTCTGTCTGTCTGTCTGTCTGTCTGTCTGTCTGTCTGTCTGTCTGTCTGTCTGTATGTATGTATGTATGTATGTATGTATGTATGTATGTATGTATGTATGTTACAGTCCAGGGTTAACTCACTAGGCTAAGAGACTTCTCCAAACTCGAAAAATCAAGAAACGCTTAAAGATTAACTGGAGGGACTAATTGAAACTACTATAAGTGATAATCTGGTCCACAACGAAGCATAAATCGGAGGCATACAAGTTAATCAATTCTAATTTGACGTTGAAATGCGGTGTAGCGATGCACATTATTACTTTGTCCATTGCATCCACATTGGCTCCGGCATTCAACAAAGCCTTTAACAGCCAAGGTCACCCTTCGATGCAGCCATATGCAGGGGTGTTGAATTCCCTCCCTGCAAGGTTGGAACAGTACAAGAGTTTAGCAATCAGACGTTGTGCATGTGATGCCCCCCCTTGGGCAGCTAAAAAAAAAGAAGAGCTGCCTAAGGCTTGCCAAGTCTTAGCAAGCTCAAAGCTGCCTCAAGTTGCCCCCCCATACACCAACCACCGCCTCACCAACACAAATGCACCACAAACACTGACGCCAGAGCTCCACGCACGGAACAAATGCCAATGCCAACCCCAGCCCCACACTTTCTCGATCAAAACCACAAGCAACAACACCCCACCATCAATCCACCAAATACCCTAACCATCAGCACCCAACAACCAACAACAATTAACAACAACCCAAACTGCAACGCCATTGATCCCAACACCCAGCATTGCAACACCTCCAACTAACCCAGCTCCCCTGCTCCAGCCCCAGCCCTACACGCAACTCCCACCCCCAACCATAACGGGCAAACCCCACCCGCAACCCCCAACCCCAACCACTAATCCCACCCCTGACCCAACCGCTTGCAAACCCACTGCTCCCCATCACCATAACTACCTACAGGCCCTCCTCCACACACATTTACAGTCACATACAATGCAGTGGATGTAAGCAAGACACAACCAAGCAGTCGCATTGATTAACACAATTTTTTTTGCACTGCAAAATCGGCAGGAATGAAATCAGGGTGTGAAATCAATCAATCTGTGTGGATGTGGTGCAATACGAGGTTGATTGTGCTTTGAAGTGTTTGATGTATGCATGAACACAAATCCACATTTCACACCAGTATGCATGTGTACATACAAACATTTGGCATGTGCTGCAATGATATTCACTCTTACTTTGGCATCAGTATCCACCTTGGCTCCGGCTTCCACCAAAGCGTTTAGGCAGTCAAGGTGGCCCCCTTGTGCAGCACAATACAGTGGCACCAACCCAGCCTTCAAGGCAGAAAACAATGTTAGAGTCAAGTGATCAGATCATGTGCAAGCGGCTAGTATTCTCATGTATGATTGTGTCTATGTGACTGGGTGTGTATGTGCGTGAGCGGTTGACTGCTACTTGTAGATACATAAGATATCATAATAACTATTAAAAATTTCTTCTCGTTTAATTCAAACCTTATCAAACATAATGTTTTCTATCTTTATAATATAAAGTGCATTTCATTATATAATGCATCTCATCCTTAACAGCTCGTCTGCCATCAACCAAGATAACACAACACCTGCAGATTCTCTCGGAATAGGAGGTGACTCAGTTATATCAGTCAAATTCAATATTCAAAGTGTGTGCATGTACATAACATTACACTTCACACTAACAAGCACGCGATCATGTTTGCAGGTGATGCAACGACACTCTTTACCACACTATTTTTTCTTTGGTTACACACTGCAGCTGCTAGACAGCTCCGCAAGCTAGCCTTTGGGCTCAGCCCCAATATTTCAGCAGTTATGGACAGCTACGTATTCTATTGACACCCCTACATATACAAGGCTCACATTTGCATGCTGCTAGTCTATCTTGCTTGAAAAAAAATGGGAAATCCATTCAGATAGGCCCAGACTACCTGACCATGAGTTTGTTGCCTGCTTCACGACTCACGCGAGTGGCACACGACCTAGATCCTACTCAACCAATAGAACAATTGGAGGGAGGCAGAGTTACCTCATCATCATCAGTGCAGTTAGTTGGGCCCGGGGCGGCCCTCTTCAAGAGTGAAAGGATTCCAGCAAGATCTCCTGCCATGCATGCCTTACACAAATTTCTGTAACTGACTTTGGCCTCTGCCCGCATGACTGTAACTGCACGTGTAAGGTGGGTGTGGGGGTAGAAGAGGAGATGCTGGTTGGGGGTACAGGAGGTGGGAGTAGGGGTAGTGTGTGTATCTGGGCGGGTGGAGCTTGGAGAGCTATTTGGGGGGGGGGGGGGGGGGGGGGGGGGGGGGGGGGGGGGGGGGGGGGGGGGCTACATGTGATTGATCAGTTTGCAAGTGTGCGTCATCTACTCAATTCATGTCTGTGTGTGCATGGACAATGTTCTGCAAGTGAGTTTGAGCAACAACTACTCCCTGAGTGTATATATGCCCCATATTACATGGAAGTCTGTGGGTTGGGCAGTGCTTGAATGAGGATGTTGGGCTCCTCTCCCCTAAGGACTTGGTACTGTTAGTCAAAGGCTGATTTGTGTTATGTTCGTTCCAAGGTCGTTATGAGTGCCCTGACAATTTAAAATCTCTCTTGCAGTACATTTCATTCACCTTGCATCAATTGCGCTTCGTCCCCATCACTCGGATCAGGTACTTATGTGTGTCAATGTCCAGGGGGTAGTCAATTAAGCTGAAGGGACTTGCCCAAACTCAGACAATCAAGATAATTCTAGACCTCGACGAGGGAACGCAGCCAGTGGGCACATATTCTGGATTCTAACCTAGCCTCTACTCCTCCAAAATCTCACTATCCCACCACACCGCCTATAACATTCAACACCAACCTTGAACTCGTCCTACCTTTCTTCTGCCTTTGTTGCATTGCCGTGTTAGGCTTGAACTTGAACTTGAACTTGGTGTTAGGCTTGGGGCTCTTCCCAGCTGGTGTCGCCAGATTGCGTGGTGCGGTGCACATCCGATTTGGGGGCGGAAAGGCTCTCGAGTGCCACACTGGCTTCGAAACGGTAACAGGCGCGGCTAACTTCCAAAGGTTCATAGTTCCGATGATCTTGGGGCAAACGCGGAAATACAAGAGACGAGAAGAAGATCCCAAGGCTTGGCTAATAGAAGGAGATAATACAGAAAGAGATCAGATGAGACAGAGAGAAAGACAGTCGGCACGGGGTGACGGGGGTAGGTAAGCATACTACAGGGAGGTGTATAATGTTCACAGCCTCCCTCCCAATAGCATCCCAAGCACCACCATCATCAAATAAAGTGTAACCACGGTTTTATCTTTTGTCTGTTAGAGATGTAATTAATGTAGGTTTCCTTCCGCACTTGGCTGTAGGGATGATCGGGAATGCATTGGAGATTGGTTCGTGGGTGCATCATGCTTCCGGGCTGCATCCGTGATCAAAATAATATTGTCGAGTCTCTACCTTCGTGAGACCCGCCGCTACTTGGCACAATCTATAGCCCAAGTCAAGGTACTAGGGAAAGGTCCTCGCAGGTTATGTCCGCGAGATCTGCGAATTCAATATTTCTGGGCAAGGCTAGCAGGGGCGAGGGAGGGCTTCATTTTCTACGGCGCTGGAAGGCGAAGGTTGGTAAGCGCTTTGGAGAAAATGTAGGCGCGAGGGGAAACCTTGGGCAAATTGGGAATTTATTGCGTTCGTTAGGCCTTCTTATTCCGTTCTGTTTTCTAGGCAAGATTGGTCGGCCCTGGCCGAGTATTGCATCGGTAATCACAACCCTAGTAGGCTACGAAACGCCCTAGGGTAGTTCCTTGGGTTCTGTTATCACAAGGTTGTTTTTTATTGTTCAGGGACCTGTCGCATATGTAGTCGTCATGTCAGCCGCATATTCAGCTGTCACCTGATATCTGCCGCATACGGTATGCACCATCACCTGATATCGGGCACAGCTCGCACAGTCTGTCATCGGTCTTGGTCTCGCTATTCACGCGCCATCACCAATGGCATGAAGGCACATCATGCGCGCACCAGAACCGACCATAAGTGGGCCCCAGACACTCTGCTATTTTAGTACCCGTCACTTTCACGGGGGGCAGGCAACTGATGACGCCCCCCTTATGATCACGAGGATCTCGCATCTATCGAGCCTCCTGTAACAGGAGATTCCATATTTCGATGATAATTTGCAAAACCGACCGAAAACAATTGATTGCCGCTCCAAAATTAGGATTTGGTTAACAGTTGGTTAACACGTTAAAATGCGGTTGCTTTTTGGCAGAAATGAGGCAGAGTCCGTTGTCGAATGGTTCAAAATGTGCGCTACACCCAACGCTTAGTATAGTTTCAGTTCATAGTTCCAATTAAAAACAATGTTTTGGAAAGCTCTGGGCAGCGCATGGGAGTAACGTTACAGGAATATAAACAGATGGCCGTGCGGTAAAACTACTTAAATAATAGCATCCAGTCAGATCCAGTGGTTTGATAAAACAGGCAACATCTCTCTGCCTTCCAGATCCATGTTGGCCATCGAGTAATGAAGAGGAATCCTCTCCTCAGTTTGAGGGAAATAACCAGTCTTCTTTACCGTATCTGTTATGGCAAGGGTAATTCAAAAATAAGTTGTAGCTAAATTATCTGGGCCCATTTTTGCCCAGATAATGTACCGGTAGCTACACTCGGCTACACTCCTTTTTTTGCTTTCTTATGGCCTACCTGCTGGTATACGTGCACTCAGTACATGAGACCACCCACAAAGTCTGTTGGCAAAGGATTCGCGATTAGGTAATAGTTCGCATGCATGCATACGGTAGTCCAGATTAGACAGTTACTCGTTTTGCCATGCCATTTCCTTTATGTGTGTCCATGAGTTTGTGTGTGTTTTCCCTTATGATGTTCATTTGCCCTGTGTAGCGGAGCTTTTTTGGAGTCCGTCGCGGTCTCGCAGACGCAAATTTCGCCCGCACGGTTCACTTTATCAATGCTTTTTATTTTTAGCCTTTCCTGTCACGGTTGGGCAAGTCGCTTAAGCCTAGTTGGCTACTCCACCTACCTTGCTGCAAGCAGAGAGATCACGAGGTCCGGTTGCGTGGCTTTTTTCTCCCAAGTAATTTGTTCGCTTTTACATTTTCCATGTCCCGGTAATGATGCTTTTCACTGCCGAAGACGGCAAGCAGCCAAATTGCTGGCTGAAGCTATGTAACTAAGTTCAAGTTCATTTTTCTCCCGTACCAAGTTCCAGAAGGGATATCCCAATGCAGGGTTATGCAGCTCGTCTGCATTTTTTTAGTTGTTAAAGGATGTGTCATGTGCCGAATTCTTCCCACTGCGAGCATCCCAAGTAACCTCTAGGCATCGTGCTCCTCTGCTAACCCCGTTCACATGTCAATCGGTACGCCTGACCGCTGATGTTCCACTTCCTCTAGAAGCTAAGTGTTATTTACAAATCAATAATCTGCCTTATTACAAGGCGTGAGGATGAGCAGGTCAGTCCGCTGGCTTGCAAGAAGTGGTGTTTATTACACAACCCATGTTTTCTCTTCGCCCCACAAAGTTATCAAGCCAAACGTTCTTCGTTTTGTGAGCCCACTCCAAAGGCGACGGGGTTCTCCATGGAGGACCCTCTAAGCGATCACAATATCACACCATTAAAATCTGCATACGGTAGTATGCTCCCTGCTATAGTACGATCAGGGGGGGACTTGGAATTGGAAGACTGTGAGCAGCCCGGAGTTTGCAGAAAACTATGCACTGAAACAAACTAACAATCCAATATCACATTATCCACACTCAAACTAACCTAGACATGATGTGTACTTTCCAAGCGCTAAAACTTGCACCCCGGAGTATGGCAAAAATTGAAAGTAGTACGAGCTGCCACAGGACGTGAGATTGAAGGAACTCTCCCGTTTGCATGTACTGGAGTGGGGTACAGTATTGTCAATACTACCTAGGCTACTCCTGTCCTACCAAAGACGGCGAGCAGCCTTAACGGCTGGAGCTCTGTAACCAAGTTCAAGTTAATCCTGCCCACGGAGGGTGGGCAGGGTACTTCAGGAGGACTCCCAGCTCTGCTGCCTGAGTCGCAACACGTTTTATAGCCTGCGTCCTGTACTCCTGTGACGCAACGGACCCTTTCTTCTGGTAAACGGAACCTTTCCACGTTGCGTCCTGCGATGCAACAGACCCTTCGACGTTGCGTTTGGGACGGAGGATGCAGCGTCCTGGACAACGCTGGCAACCAAGATAAGTTACTCCTGCCCATCGAGGGTGGGCCTTGAGTAGCCTGAAGGCGGATAGACCATGCCACTAAAACAAAAGCCATTCACACTTTTAAACAGGAGTGCAAGACCAAACATGAAGCCTGAGACTTCAGTCAACTGCCGAAGACAGCGAGCAGCCTTCAAGGCTGGAGTGTGCTCCCTGGTTTCCGTGGGTATCGCACGGGGGGCCTTCGAATTGGAAGATGGTGAGCAGCCCAGAGTTGGCAGAAAACGCATGTACCAATTCAAATTCAAGGCTGGAGCTAGGAACTAAGTTCTTCTTCAAATACCACACTCAACACCAGCCCACATGGAATGCCCTGCCGGCTGATGCTCTATCAACCAGCTGTGCCTGTTAAGACAACGCTAGCACCTCTAGTACGCTCATGCGAGTGGTCAAAACCAGGTGCACCTAAGACAAAAACTGGTCGTCATGGAGCTCGAAGTCACGAATAGGCTTCAAAAATAAGTAATGATAACGCCTAGTGGGGTGTGGTATTAAGGGAGCCCCGTCTTACGGCGGTAGGGAACGGGCTGCTACTTTACCTGGACCTGGATGGCGGTAGACAGCGACCACAAACACTAAAGCACACCCGTGGGGTTTCAAACTCGACACCTTCTTCGTTTAAGGAACACTGCCATTGAGCCATTCGTCGAAACGGGTATAAGTAGGCTTGAATTTAAGATGCTACTTGTAGCACAAGTGCCACTTTACGCACCTTCGTGTTTTGGGGGTGCTGTTTTGCCCCCTAAGCTGCTAGTAGCATCCCGAAGGCTACTAGGAACACCATCGAACTACGTAGAGACACCTGCTCCTTTCCTTGACCCCCCCCCCCCACCCCCCCCCAACCCTGGCCACGAAGCTCCACTAAGGCTCATAGCTATTTTAACATTACTGTTTGTCCTTTCGGCTTGGATGACCCCCCTGGAAGTTGCGGAATGGGCTTGTCTTGGGTCAACAATGGCCTGCCTATGACAATGTCATGTACTGGTAACCAGGTATAGTTTTATGTACATCATTGGTTAAAAATGAAGTTGTTGAACAGGTGTTGTGCACCCTGAAAAACTGTTTAACAGCCTGAACAGGGTCCAGGCAGCCGTAGGGCTGTAGTTGCATGTTGCGGGTTGAGAGACAGAATCCCCGATCGGCGTGGGACGTTGGCCTCGGTCAACGTCGAAGACTTGGGCATAATCGGCACCGCCCCTGCCGCCCCTGGTAGTGCGGGTTCTGTACTGAGGTTCAGCCCTCATTGGGGGCCGGTAACAAAAATGCAACGCCATCTTGCAACGTCAAACTCTCTCTAATACATGTTTTGGTCGTTTAGCTGCGTCAGCCCATCTTTGACAGGCCCACGTGGCCAACGAACATGCCCACAAACGTGCCAATGGCGTAGCCCAGGGTGGACACCAGGATGCTTGGGACCATGAGGGTGGTCCAGCCCTTGGCAGTGGCCAAGCCTGCAACAGTAGATGGACCTGCAGATGGATGGTTAGGGTTGGTTTAGTTGGTTTGGTTGGTTTGGCAGTGGCCAAGCCTGCATCAGTAGATGGACCCGCAGATGGATGGTTAGGGGTGGGTGGGTCGGTTTGGTTGGTTTGGTTGGTTTGGTAGTGGCCAAGCCTGCAACAGCAGATGGAACTGCAGGCGGAAGGTTAGGGGTGGGTAGGTTGGGTTAGTTTGGTTGGTTTGGCAGTGGCCAAGCCTGCAACAGTACATGGACCTGCAGGCGGCTGGTTAGGTTGGTTTGGTTAGTTTGGTTGGCTTGGTTGGTTTGGCAGTGTCAAAGCCTGCAACAGTACATGGACCTGCATATATATGGATAATAATGGGTGGGTTGGTTAGGTAAGTAAGGTTGGTTTGGCATGGGCCAAGCCTGCAACAGTAGATGGACCTGCGGATGGATGGTTAGGGGTGGGTTGGTTAGATTAGTTTGGTTGGTTTGGCAGTGGCCAAGCCTGCAACAGTAGATGGACCTGCGGATGGATGGTTAGGGGTGGGTGGGTTGGTCTGGTTTGGCAGTAGCCAAGCCAGGAGCAGAAGATGGACCTGCAGATGGATGGTTAGGGGTGGGTGGGTTGGTTTGGCAGTAGCCAAGCCAGGAGCAGAAGATGGACCTGCGGATGGATGGTAAGGGGTGGGTAGGTTAGGTTAGTTTGGTTGGTTTGGCAGTGGCCAAGCCTGCAACAGTAGATGGACCTGCAGATGGAAAGTTAGGGGTGGGTGGGTTGGTTTGGTTTGGCAGTAGCCAAGGCAGGAGCAGAAGATGGACCTGCAGATGGATGGTTAGGGGTGGGTGGGTTGGTTAGGTAGGTTTGGCCAAGCCTGCAACAGTAGATGGACCTGCAGGCGGGTGGGTGGGTTGGTCGGTTAAGTTAGTTTGGATAATCGGGTTGGTTTGGTTAACTGGGTTGTTTTGGATAATTAGTTTGGGTTGGTTTGCGTTGGGATAATCTGCCTGCAGACGGTGAATTGCCTGGAGGCTGAAATAGCATGTAATCAAAGCGAACCCACCTCAGTTGGGTTGAGTTGAGTTACATTCATTTACAGTTAATGTCAATTGAGCGACGTGAATTGAGTTGGACGGACTCAATTTATCAGTTGCGCGACTTGACCTACATTTGCACGAGTCAACTCGAGTCGAGCCTTTCGTGTTTCCATTGATTGCACCTTAACTGCAGTTTTGAAGTAAGGAGTAGAGAGAAGTACAACTCAAGCCAAGTCCAGCCAACTTGAGTCCCCAAAAGAGACTCGAATTGGGCTACCTAAAATTGACTTGAAATGGTCTGGACATGACTTAGTAAACAGGATTTGCAAAGAGTGGGACGCGAGTCAACTCAATTTGAGGCCAATGGAAACACATATGTTTTGCCAATTTCTGTACAACACACGTACTTCAGGCCCTTAACTCAAGTCAAGAGGTCATGAGTCTTAACATTTTTTGTTGATTCGGACCAAACCTGCCTCACGCCTCGTCATACGTCGTAACCTTTATTTATCGATTTAGCTTTTTAGAGACCATATTTAGATATGTGTGTGTGTATATATTATATATTATATATATTTATTATATATGTGTGTATATATATTATATTATATATATTTATTATATATGTGTGTATATATATTATATTATATATATGTGTGTATATATTATATATTATATATATATTATATATATATATATATATATATATATATACATATACATATATATACATATATATATATACACACACATATATCACTTGAAAAAGAGCTATAACCAAACCTACCTCCGATGTTGGCATGGTCTTGATACGTATAAATATCACTTGAAAAAGAGCCACTAATATAACCAAACCTACCTCCAATGTTGGCATTGCTTGCAAGCAGGATCTCCTGCCGTGTGAACCCAAGCAACTTCCCAAGGCCCAAGATGAGCACCACATGCCCGGTTAGCGCAACAGCGCTAAAAAGGAAAAGGATGGGGGCTGTTCGTACGACCAGCTCCACGTTGGCACTTGCACCGATAGCAGCGCAGAAGATCTGGGTCAGGAGAGTGGTTACAGTTAGTGCAAGAGATGCTTTCTAGTGTTATTGATGTTATATAGTGTTCTTGATGCTATGTAGTGTTATTGATGTTATAGAGTACTAGTGATGTTATTTAATCTTAGTACGCCACATCCCACCACCACACTGCACCCACCACCACATCCTAGATATTCACCCACCACCACATCCCACCACCACACCTGAAACGCCCCACCATACCCAGAACTACACCTCATACACCCCCCGCAACACCCCACCACACCTCATACACCCACCACCACACCTAAAACACCATACCCACCACCACATCCTAGTTCCTCACCTGCATTAAGATACGAGCCATTCCCTGGGCAGAGGGTACTATAGGAATCATCAGCTTGGGCATCACACCACACCCACCACCACACCTGAAGCACCATACCCAACACCACACCCAGCTCCATATCCTAGTTCCACACCTGCATTAAAATGCGAGCCATTCCCTGAGCAGAGGATACTAGAGGTATCACCAGCTTGGGCAGCACACCACACCATACCCCACATTCCAACACCATACCCAACACCACATTCTAGTTCCTCACCCAACACCACATCCTAGTTCCTCACCTGCATTAAGATACAAGCCATTCCCTGGGCAAAGGGTACTGTAGGAGTAATCAGCTTGGGCACTACACCCACCACCACACCTTACACCACATCCCAACACCATACCCAACCCCACATTCTAGTTCCTCACCCAACCCCATATCCCAGTTCCTCACCTGCATTAAGATACGAGCCATTCCCTGGGCAGAGGGTACTATAGGATTCATCAACTTGGGCACCGCCGTAGCTAGGATGACGGTTAATGCAGTGATCAGGGTGATGGTGTGGCCTTGAATTCCCCAGGCCTTGGAAGCGATCGATGATATGTGACAGATCATGGCTGAGAGAGCTAGGGCTGTGATTCCTTCAAGAACCTGGGACGGTGGAACACACAGGTGTCAGGAACATGGGTATGATGATGATGACGATGATGACGACGGGGTGATGATGATGATGATGGCGATGATGGCGGGGCGATGTTGGCGGGGATATTGATGATAGTGATGATGGCGGGGATAATGACGGTAGTATTGATGGCGGGGGTGGTGATGATGATGATGATGATGATGATGATGATGATGATGATGATGATGATGATGATGATGGCGGGGATAATGATGATAGTGATGATGAAGGGGATGATGCAGGGTGGTGATGATGATAACGATGGCGGGGGTGATGATGATTATGGTGATGATGGCGGAGATAATGATGATGATGATGACGGGGGTGATGATGGTGATGATGATGATTATGGCGGGGGTGGTGATGATGGAGATGATGATAGATATGATGATGATGATCACGCCGGGGGTTATGATGACGACGACGGGGCGTTTGGAGCGGCACCTGCCTAAAAACCAAACCAGAAAACCATGAATAAAAAAGAAAAAGGACTCACCATGATGGGTTTATATGCTGATGTGCTATGTCCCCCTGTTGTTTTTGGTGTTTCTGTGCTTGAAGCAGCATTTTGAGCAGCACTCGAGGCAGCATTTTGAGCAGCACCACTTGGAGCAGCATTTGGAGCAGTACCTGCCTCCGGAATCAATGTCGGTTGTGATGTTTCTGCGTTTGGAGCAGCACCACTTGGAGCAGCAGCATTACTGGGAGTAGTAACACTTGGAGCAGCAGCATCACTAGGAGCAGCACCACTGAAAGCAGCACCACTAGCAGCAGCATCACTAGGAGCAGCACCACTAAAAGCAGCAGCACTAGGAGCAGCACCTGCCTCTAGAATCAATGATTTCGAGGTTGACGGCTGGGCTACCTCATCGAGTAGTGGGACCTTGTTTTCTAAACTTGCCTTTTCCTTGTCGGACAGTATGCTCTTGGCAAGCGAGAATATCGATGTGAAGTATATAGTGAGGATGAGGTCGTCTGCAGCCAGGCCAGCGCCTGGAGGAGAAAGGGGATGGGCTTGGGTTGGTGTTGGGTTGGTGTTTGGTGGTGTGGGGCTGCGTGTGGGTTGGTCGGGGGGTTGTTGGCCAGCACCTGGAGGAGAATCCAAATGGGGTCCGGATGGTGTGGTGTGGTGTGGTGTAGGGTTGGTGTAGGTTGGTGTGCGTTGGGTTGGTGTTGGGTTGGGTTGGTGTGGGTTGGTGTTGGGTTGGGCTTGTGTGGGTTGGTGCTGGGTTGGTGTTTGGTGGCGTGGGTAGGGGGTTGGGTGTGGGTTGGGTGGGTTGAGGGTTGGTTGGTTGGCCAGCACCTGGAGCAAAATCGGGAATGGGAAGTTGAGCGTAACATTTTGCCTTGACTCCGTTATTTTCAGGTTGTGAAGTTGAGCATGAGCTTTCGCCTCAAATTCGTTATAATCGGGTTGTAAAGTTGAGCGTGAGCTTTTGCCTCAAATCCGTTAGAATCGGGAAGGGAGGTTATGCACAAAGTTTTGGTTTGAAGGTAACTAGGATCGTTTACATATAATCTCACCATCAATCCCGAAGTGGGAGCTTAGGGAGATGAGGTTGAGCAAGGCTTTTTAGCCTAGGTCACCCCTAGACTGTAACATACATGTAAATGATTAAACAATAGGACGACAGATAAAGGTAACTATAGCACACAGGATTCAAACGCATAGGCCTAGGCAAAGATGCAACCCAAGAGGTGCTCGAGAGGACAGACTATAACAGACATTTGGACATTCATATAGATGAACAAACAACAGGAAGACAGGAAAAGGTAACCAAAATAGACAGGATGCAAATGCAAATGCATAGGCCTATGCAAAGATGCAACCCAAGAGGTGCCAGAGTGAGACTAGACTTTGAACATTCATACAAACATACGGACCATCGTACCAAAGACAGATGCACTGAGGTGATTTGAGTCCGCCACAGCCATGTAGTTGACTGCCCCGCCAATGTGCCTTGCTGTCAATGCAGCTGCTATCTTCCACCCATCTACCCCAAAGTGGGGGCCAAGGGGTATGATGTAGTAGGCAAGGAGCGAACCAGCCACTGTGCAGAAGGAGCCTAGAAGGAACGCGGCTAAGATGCGTCCTGTTTCTGCAAGAATTCGCCTTCGGAAAGGGGGGTAAGGGGGGACATGCACGAACTGTGGGGAAGTGTTTGCGTGTGTGTGGGGTGGGGGGTGGGGGGGGGGGGTATGATGAGGTATGCAAGGAGCGAACCAGCAACGGTGCAGACGGATCCAAGAAGGAATGCAGCTAACATGCGTCCTGTTTCTGCAATAATTTGCCTTCAGAAAGGGGGGGGAGGGGGGCGAGGGGGATCAGGGGGCAAGAAGGGTGGAGAGGCACGGACTGAGGGTGTGTGTGTGTGAGGGGGGTATGATGTGGTATGCAAGGAGCGAACCAGCCACGGTGCAGATGGAGCCCATAAGGAATGCGGTCAACAAGCGTCCTGCTTCTCCAAGGATTCGCATTCAGAAAGGGGGGGGAGGGGGGCGAGAGGGGTCAGGGGGCAAGGGTGGATAGGAACGAACTGTGGGGAAGGGTTTGCATGTGTGGGGGGGTGGGGGGTGGGTATGATGTGGTATGCAAGGAGCAGAACTACAGACATGAGCAGTATAGGGATGGCTAGCGGCAACCAGTACTTGTACACCAAAAATAGTTCAGGGGCATCGGGGGGCAACACACATGCACACGCACACACGCAACAGGGGCCACACACACACAGTTACTTGAGATCTTCAGACATGAACACTTGAACACCACGACCAGCTCATGGGCACTAGGGTGCTTCACACACACACCACAGGCCACACAAACACACACTCACTTGAGATCTGCAGACATGAGCAGCATAGGGATGGCTAGCGGCAGCAGGTACTTGTACACCACGACCAGCTCTTGGGCACTGGGGGGCTGCAGACACACGCTCACAAACACACCATGCGCCACATACACACACACCATGCGCCACACACACACACACTCACTTGAGATCCGCAGACATAAGCAGCATGGGGATGGCTAGCGGCAGCAGGTACTTGTACACGATATCCAGTTCTGGGGCACCGGCAGGCAGGAGTCCTGTATTGGCCATGAACATGCCCACCAGAGTAGCTACTAAGGCCCCGCTAAGCTCCCTCCCCACTTTCGTCTTTTCAGACCTGTCTTGAGAAGCAGCGGTTTGGAGCATCTGGGTTAGAGTGAGTCTATTGGGGTGAGTTGATTAGAGTGATTCAATAAGAGTGAGTCGATTGGTGTGAGTCGGTTAGAATGAGTAAGTTATATTGAGTCAATTAGAGTGAGTCAGTTAGAGTGAGTCAATAAGAGTGAGTCAATTGGAGTGAGTCAATTAGGGTGAGTCGATTATAGTGAGTTAATTAGAGTGAGCCAATTATAGTGAGTTAATAAGAGTGAGTTAATATGAGTAAGTTCATTATAGTGAGTTGATTGGAGTGAGTCAATACAAGTGATTTAATTATAGTGAGTCAATAAGAGTGACTTAATTAGAGTTAGTCGATTAGAGTGAGCTAACTAAAGTAAGTCAATTAGAGGGGATCGATTATAGTGAGTCAATTATAGTGAGTAAATCAGAGTGAGTCAATAATTTCAGTGAGCTAATTCGAATGGGTCAATTAGGGTGAGTCGATATAGTGAGTTCATTAATGTGAGTTACTGAATTAGTGAGTGCGTCAATAAGAGTGAGTTGATTAGAGTGAGTTGATTAGAGTGAGTTGATTAGAGTGAGTTAATTAGAATGGGTCAATTAGAGTGAGTTCATTAGAGTGAGTTCATTAATGTGTGTTACTGAATTAGTGAGTGCGTCAATAAGAGTGAGTTAATTAGAGTGAGATGATTAGAGTGAGTTAATCAGAATGGGTCAATTAGAGTGAGTTAATTAGAGTGAGTCAATTAATGTGAGTTACTGAATTAGTGAGCGAGTTAATTAGAGTGAGTTGATTAATGTGATCTCAATTAGGGGCCTGAAGGGGCTGTAAGCCCCGAAACGATTGAGGAAAAAATGAAATCGACCTTCAGAGGGGGCAAATCTTGACCCCCCAAAAGGGGTGTGTGGGGGGGGCGTGCAACATAGCCTAAAAACAATTTTCAAATTCTCAAACACCCCAAACTTGCTAGGCCAGCTCATAATCAGGGCTAGGAAAGGGGTTTTGCTTGACAACTTTGTCCAACTTTGTCAAAATCCACATGTAAGACCACAAACAGATAGCTCTCGTTGAGAGCATCACTATACGTTTTACTACGCCCCCCTAACTATTCAGAGTGCAAGGCATAGAAAAAACTTCCTGGAGGCTCACTGGGCCTATTGTAATCTATTTATCTCAGGGTTGAATAGATGACTGACTCCTAGTGTTGACCAATGGTGTTTTTCTTTACTGCGGCTGGACCGCGACTTGTCGCAAATTAGTAGTGCCCCTAATAAGTAGTGTTGCAAATTAGTAGTGCCCCAAATTAGTAGTGTTGCAAATTAGCAGTGTTGTAAATTAGCAGTGTTGCAAATAAGTAGCGCTGCAAATTAATAGTGTTGCAAATTGGTAGTGTTGCAAATTAGTAGTAGTGCAAATTAGTAGTAGTGTTGCAAATTAGAAGAGTTGCAAATTAGTAGTGTTTCAAATTAGTAGTGCCGCAAATCAGTAGATGCTATTGTCTTCACCTTCAGCGTTCAACCAGGTCTCCAATTATTTGAAAAATCCTTTGAGAGCACCTGAGCAACTGATCGTCGTCTAAAATGCAAAAATACGCTCTGTATGTCTGGAAAGTCTGCTTCGTGTGGTATCTGGCTTGTCGACTATGAAGTCGTTAAAGAAAACTAGGGAGTCAGTATGTTATTCCGTTAACGGACTATGAGAAATACATAATCAGAGTCCGTACACGAGTCCTGAACAGTCTGCACATTTGGTAAATCGACGCGATATGCCAGTTGACGAGTCACCTTGCAAGATGCTTGCCCCTTCTGCCTTACCACGGCTGCTGGCACAGCATTAGCCGTTACTAACACGCCCACCAAAGGGGGGGGGGGCTGGGGTGGGGGGTGGGGTGGGGGGGGCGGGTAGTGCATTCGATGCACAGCATTGGCCGGTACTAACACGCCCACCTAAGGGGTGGGGTGGGGTGGAGTGAGGGGCAGTGCATTCGATACACAGAATAGGATGGGACAAAGCATATACATTGATCTATTAAAAATCCTAGTCTTAGCTCAGGGGCAGAGGTTCTGCGAAACCAAATTAACCCATGGTAGCCACTCTCCAGTAGGTACACATGCATGCAAACGGGAGGGTTCCCTCAATCTCACGTCCTGTGATCGTTCGTACTAATTTGCAATTTTCATTTTTTTACTAATCCTAGCTGTGCACAGCCACCACAGTGAGTTAGCATGCATGGATTAGATAATGTGGGGAACTCGAGGTACTGTTTCTGTCCCGCATGCCTTACAGGTCATGATTAGGGCTATCGAGTACGATATCGTTGATAAATATTGTATGGTATATCGTACAATATATATATATATATATATATATATTGTGTAATATGTCATACGGTATCGTCTGATATTTCGTACAATATCATACAATATACCCAGAAAATACCTATATTTATTGTACAAAAGATCATACAATAGCGTATGATCTATCGCCTGATAATCTTGGAACCAGATGGATATTGATAACCATGTACACGAACACAGTCAAACATGTATCCTATTAAACACATTCAGATACATTATATCAGGATTTTCAAAACTATGAAGTCCATTTACTAGCGACAAGTTTCGGGGGGAAGGGGGGGGGGGTATTTCTGACTAGTTTAGCCAGACCCATGCGTCGCCACGCAGCGACAGGATGGCGACAAAATGGCAACGCGTCATATTTAAAACAGTTGACAAGCGAGTTCATGATGTCCTCCCCAGCCTTGTCTATTCTGTTGAATCATTTTATATTGCTCTTACTTGAATCATGTTATAATGTTGTAATTTGAATTATGTTATAGTGTGGTTGTTTTAATTTTTTTATACTGTGGTTATTTAAATCATTTTATTTTGTGGTTATTTGAATCATTTTGTACCGTGGTTATTTGCATGGTAGATGAGGGAAATGGTGGGTGGTTTACTATGCAGTCTAATACCCAGATGAGGGAGCTGCCTGGAAGCTACGTATTGCCAAAACTTATAACAGGATATATGGGATATGCATTATGGCCTTGTGTTGGTTTACAGTGGTTTTCATTCTGGCTTTGTTCGGGTTTTCATAGTTGGAATTAGTTGTGGCACTGTGATGGTTAATTGGTTTACAGTGCTGGTTTGTTCAGTGTTACCATGTAGGAGAGATCTCTTACCAGAGGCCCACACATGCAGCCAGTATTAGGCCAGCCCAAACTGCCCATGGGGAGGAGTGCACGACAGCTGCACCTATACTCGCTCCCACTCGGCAAGCTACAATGGGTCGACGAGCATGAGTCAAGCTGACAGCCCTTTTCGGACTGGCCACATCGATTGTTCTGTGGCTGAGGGGGGTGTACGAAGTGCTTGCGGGGAAACTGGCAGCTGAGCAACTAGCTGACCGAGTTCTTACTTCCAAGCTGCTCGCACAGACGGAATGATGAGTCTTCGAATGTCTGGCGCAGGCAAACCTCAGTAGAGATCGATCTGCTAGACAATTCATGGTGCTGGATCCTCGATCTTAACCGGGTGGATTATAATTATGGAATTGCTAGATTCAAAGACTTGGTTGCATCAGGTCGAGGGAAGTGTTCAGCTTCATGCCGAAGACTTGAATATCCGGGAACCGAGTTAGGGGTCATGCCGGGCCTGGTCGACCACTCCTAGTCACACAGTAGTACAGAGCTAGCAGCAGCACGAGCATACATTTGAAATGTGTTGAGAAGATTGGCGGAGAGGTTTGGGCTGATGATTCGAATATCTACCGGAGCTACAGGACTGGCATGGAAGGCCGCCGTGTGAGAGCGAGGGAATATCCAGGGGAAACATTTTTGACCGACAGTACAGTACAGCGTGCTGTTATTTTCGGTTTGAAGCTGTGCCAAGATGACACTAAATTGCTTACAGTCGGACGATATCTGCCTAACGAATCGCTCCGAGGCTGCCTGCCGAATCGCGCCCATCGAATCCGCTCAACGATGCTTGCATTCCCTACTGTCACTTGACCTCGAACACTTTTTGTGGCTTTAGTTTCAAAGTCTAAGGCATTTTGTTTCGTTCTTGGCTTGTAGCATTATGGAAAAGGCTAAAGCTGCTGGTACCCCCCAGAATATTATAGACATCGTCTCCACCCCAGAGTTCTTGCATTCTTGCTTGAGGAAAGCCAAACTTGACCCTGATCTGGTCCAAGATGTCGTTGATGCTTGCGACATGAATGAATTGACTGCTATCTACCTCGGATCCGGAGAGCTGGCCGATGGAGAGGCCGAGGAGAAGCTGTTTCTAATGGAGGACGAAGCGCGGTCAATATTGGCCATATGCAAGCGCCAGTGTTTGAAAGCGGGCGTTAAATTTGGAGATGGCAGCGTTTACGAACCCAGCCCAGAGGACGATGAGGAGGAGCCAGGTTCGTGGCTATTTTTCAAAACCATTCGAAGGCGTAATTACTCTTGGTTGGTTACCGTTCTCCTGCCTGTTTCGCCAAGCTGCATGCCCAGGGTTGATATTAGCCAAGAGTAGATTGCCAGGTCTACGCCATGTTGCCCTGCAAGGCCCTGGAGTGCCATGATGCACTACAAAATGGGCAAATGTTATTTAATTTTGATTTTTGACTTGCAAGTTTGGCAGCTGTCCAAGCAGTGACACAGCTTCTTCCTGAAATCACTCAAGCTGTAAGCTAGCTGTATCAAATACAAATTTGTGATGCTCTTGCAAATGCCCTCTGTTTTTGAACTTGAACTTGATTGCATGGTTGTAGCCAGCAATTTGGCTGATCGCCATCTTCGGCAGTAACAATAACAATTCAAATCAATGCAACTGATCAAAATACACTTGATCCATTATCTTCATACAGTCATGGAAAAACAAGGTGTCTTCTCACAACCTTCCAACTCTGTATAGCACATCAACTAATGTTATATACTGCCCTCTGTCCCAGCTAAGTCTGGAGATGTGTGAAAGCCATCGTCCTAGCTGCATGAGATAAATTTCTACCACTGTCCTCCTATCGCCAACTCAACTTAGGAGCCCACCATTCAGCGTCACTGCTTAAGTAAATCGCACATTCCTGTTTCTCCACTTTCCTAACTCTCTGTGAGCTGCGCAATCATAATGATGTCTCCATTCGTCCATCTCTCCATGACACACCCAACCATTAATTCTTCGCAGAACCTCCAGCAGCTTCAACGCCAGCCCCAAAGCCAACTGCGTCTCGTCCTGCATCTGAGGTCATGCCTGTAGCTCAGCCTTTGCATGTAGCTGAGATCACGCATGTAGCTAACAAAACAGCACTGGAGCCTGCATCATCAGGCCCGCCTGAGGATGCCCCAGCAGATCCTATCAATTATGCCTCTGTGGTTAAGCATTCTGCACACTCCCCATCAAAAAATGTTGCCACTGCAACCACCATCCCAGCACCTGCCACCTCAGCCAAGCCAGTATCCAGAGCCACCACCCCGAAGGCCTCGCTCCCCAAAGCTGCCGTGCCAGCCAAGTCTGGAGCCACCCGCACGGCCTCCAACACAACTTCTACCGCAGCTGTAACATCCTCGCCTGCAGCAAAGTCAGTAGCCCGCCCTGCCTCAGCTGTAGCTCGGGCGAGCAGAACCCCAACGCCAGAAAAAGTGAAAACTCCCACCTCTACTGCCAGGCCAGCATCAGCCGCTAAAGAAAGCAAACCCCGTCCTCAGAGCGCTCCTGCCAAGCCTACACCTTCATATGCCCGACCTACCAAGTCCCAACAGGTATGTTACATTATATCACATTGTCATTGGCAGGGTCTTAAGTTCCACAAGGTGTGTCACATTATATTACATTGTCTTGGGTCAACCCCAGTGTCGACCTAAGACAAGCGCACTCCACATCCTTCGGGGAGGTCTTCCAAACATCCTCAGATAATCAGCTGAGTGTAGGTGTGCGTATGTATGTCTGTTACAATCCAGGTGTAGACTAAAAGGGCTTGCCCAACGGTGATAGGAAGGGCTGAAAAAGAGCAACATTGGTGAGTGTAGATGTGGAGTTTGTAGCAAAAAAGTATAAAATCGTGGCACACTGGGGTTGAGGGCTAAGGGAGATATTACTGGTAAAACCTGCGTGTTGCATGGTCTGTTCTAGTCTTCTAGATTTAAAGGGGCACATGCTTGTTCAGCCAACTCTAGGCTGCTTACCGTCTTCCAATTCCAAGTTTCCCCGGTGCAATACCCACAGAAACAAGGGTGGGTATTAAGAAGCAATTGACAGTTTAAATACCATCATCCCCATCATTCCAACCATCCACACACCAGATTCCCACCGTACACACACCACATACCTATCATCCCTACCATCCCTACCATGTACACACTACATACCTATCATTTCCACCATACACACACTGTCCCATCATCTGTGCCATCCACATCCTTATCATCTACAAACCACATCCCTACAATCTACACACCACATCCATATCATCCCTACCATCCACACACTGTCGCAACATCACTACAATCTCTAACATTCGCACTCCACATCCCTATCATCCCTTCCATCCACACACTCTCCCATCATCCCTACCATCTCTACCATTCACACTCCACATCCCTATCATCCCTACTATCCACACACACATCCACACCATCTACACACTACATCCATACCATCCCCATCACCCCTACCATCCAAGCACCACATCCTTACCATCCACACACCACATCCATACCATCTACACTCACCTCATCCTTATCTCCCCTACCATCCACACGCCACATCCATACCATCCACACTCTGTCTCATCATCCCTACCTTCCACCCACCCTCCTGTCAACCCACCCACCACCCAACCTCCTGTCCCCCTCCCCACCACCAACCTCCTGTCCCCCTCCCACCACCCACCCTTCTGTCCCCCTCCCCAACACCCACCCTCCTGTCACCCTCCCCAACACCCACCCTCCTGTCACCCTCCCCAACACCCACCCACCCTCCTGTCACCCTTGCCAACACCCACCCTCCTGTCACCCTCCCCACCACCCCAACCTCCTGCCCCCCTCCCTACCACCCACCCTTCTGTCCCCCTCCCCGCCACCCCGCCCTCCTGTTCCCCTCCCCACCACCCACCCTCCTGTCCCCTTCCCCACCACCCACCCTCCTGTCCCCCTCCCCAACACCCACCCTCCTGTCCCCCCTCCCCCAACACCCACCCTTCTGTCCCCCTCCCCAACACCCACCCACCCTCCTGTCCCCCTCCCCAACACCCACCCTTCTTGTCCCCCTCCCCAACACCCACCCACCCTCCTGTCCCCCTCCCCAACACCCACCCTTCTGTCCCCTTCCCCACAACACCCACCCTCCTGTCCCCCTCCCCAACCACCACCCTCCTGTCCCCCTCCCCAACACCCACCCTTCTGTCCCCCTCCCCAACACCCACCACCCTCCTGTCCCCCTCCCCAACACCCACCCTTCTGTCCCCCTCCCCAACACCCACCCACCCTCCTGTCCCCCTCCCCAACACCCACCCTTCTGTCCCCTTCCCCAACACCCACCCTCCTGTCCCCCTCCCCAACACCCACCCTCCTGTCCCCCTCCCCAACACCCACCCTCCTGTCCCCCTCCCCAACACCCACCCTCCTGTCTCCCTCCCCACCACCCACCCACCCTCCTGTCAACCTGTTGCCTGCAGGCCAGGGTAGAGGGTGCCGAGGAGCCCTCTCCATCCCTAGCTGGTACACCAGAACCCTCAACTTCCAAGGCCAGCACGCCCCCACCCAGGAGGCCCACTCCCCCCAAGCCAGAGCTACCCAAACCTAAACGCCAACCTCGAGCTAGTGTCTTTGCCAACATCAGCTCCTCTTTGCTACGGCCCACAAAAGCTTTCCTGGTACGTGCAGTTGTGTTAACATCTGTTGATTAATTTGTGGTTAATACGTTTTGTGTTGGTACATTTGTTGGGACATTTGTGTTGATACACTTGTTGATGCATTAATGGTTGTAACATTTGTCGCCAACCTCAAGCTAGTGTCTTCGCCAACATCAGCTCCTCTTTACTACGGCCCACAAAAGCTGTCCTGGTACGTGCAGTTGTGTTCACACTTGTTGATGAATTTGTGGCTGAATCACTTATTGAAACATTTGTGTTCATACACTTGTCAACAATCAACTGATGCATTTGTGGTTTACCTTCCTCCTGCCACCCCCTCTCACCCCGCTCCGCCAAAGACCCCCAAAATTTCCAGTGATACACTCCAACCCATGCACCTCCCCTCACTCTGTGCACCTCACCCCTCCTACGCAGTCTTGGGCAGGTGGGAACAAGAAAGAGGACGGGGCGGACGTGAGCATGAACACAGCCATCAAAGGGGGTAGCCAGAGGGTGACATCAGGCGGAGGTGCTGGTG
The DNA here is from genome assembly GCA_013435795.1 of Chlamydomonas sp. ICE-L. Classification (NCBI taxonomy): domain Eukaryota; kingdom Viridiplantae; phylum Chlorophyta; class Chlorophyceae; order Chlamydomonadales; family Chlamydomonadaceae; genus Chlamydomonas; species Chlamydomonas sp. ICE-L. The sequence continues at coordinate 4,686,649 of JACBWV010000825.1, forward strand.
GCCGTGGCGGAGGTGCCAAGTCCATGGGACCTGGCTTGGTGAACGCAGGTAGCAGATTGTCAACGTCCACCAAATCCAAGGCCCAGAATATAGCGGAGCTGAAAGCGGCGAAAGCACTAGGCAAGCCCCTCAGTACAGAAGATACGCAGATACTGAAAGCACATGAGGAGTCAGGTATGAATCCGGTTCTCATTTGTGGTGGGGATTATCGTTTTATGTTGCTTTGTTGTTGGAAGGGTTGCATGCTGTGTATAATTAATTTTGCTTCCACGGTAACCCGACACCAGAACCACTTGAGTGGGCGCAAAGGGAGCAAGCCCCTCAGCACTGAGGATATTCAGCTTTTGAAAGCACATTAGGAGTTGGGTAAGAATTTGAATTGTTGCATGGTTTTTCAGCCAACTCTGGGCTGCTGACTCTTCCAATTCCTTGCCCCCCCGTGTACCCATGGAAACCAGGGAGTGTATTAGGCGGATAAGACAGTAAGGTTCAGGGTCAGGTCATAATCTGGTTCTGATCAGGGTTGTTTAAAACGTTACGTTTGAAGTTTGAACAACAAACGCTATAACCGCACTTATCAAACCCATCCAGCTCTTACGATGGTCATCCAGTAGTCCTTATTTGTTGCATTTATATCATATACAACGCAGATTGCTACATTATAGGCAGATTAGTTTGGTCATGGAGTTCTTCAGGAAATAATTCTACAATTTTCAACAAACACAGAATTGTGAGTGTCCAGTGGTTCATCTTTCGACGACGCGTCGCCATTCCGTACAATGCTACACCCCCCGGACCCCCCGATATCGGGACGCGCTGCCCCCCGACCCCCCCAGGCTCTGCGCTTCGCACTCCGCCATGATTTGGCTAAGCAACTATCCTGAAATCAGGGTTGAGTAATCCAAGTAGCTACTCAACTTGGACTACAGAAATCTGAAATTAAATACACAGAATTGTGAGGGTCGGTGATGTTGCTAACGTAGATGTTGGCTCATTAGACTTTTATTTTTGCAGATAATTTTAGAAGAAGAAATTCAATGTTTTATTTTTTTGTGGGACACTTATTATATTATTGTATATTATTCTAGAAGAGGGAGTGAAGAATGATTTTTGGCGGAGCCCCCCCTTCTGGGTGGCGGGCCCTGTGTTTACCCATTTGTCCGTCTGGCCGACCATCCATCCATCTGACCACGATGAAGCCTGACACGTCAGCCAACTGTCTTGTAACTTATTCGCTTCCGTTGACACCTGTTGCTCCCTCCTGATCACTCTCCGCCATTTTTTAGCGTCGCAGGCAACGCTGCATAGAACTTGTTTCCTCCTGTCAAGGTCCGCCTATGTGCTGAATGAATAGGGAAAGGTAAAATAATACCATATGACATCATGTCATCGTATCCGGCAGTCTGACTAGGCTAATGTTACCATTTATGTACAGTATCATAGGATGCAATTTATATGATATGATATCATACTCGCCTTCAAAAATCATATGATAGTCCGGTCCCCACATATGAAGCTATGCATATTTCTAGGGAACGGCATCTAATATTAGTGTTTGAATAACAATACAAACAATAATAATACTAGTTAATATTAGTTTTTCAAACACTAATATTAACTAATATTATTATTGTGTCACAATATTATTAGTTTTTCAAATAAACTCGAAATTCTGGTGAGGCGGCTCGTCCGACTAATATTATATAATATTATTTATTCGCTAATATTATATAACATAGCCGACCCCTACATATTTCCGCTGTGCTGCCGCACGATAGTCCGAGCTCAGGCATAGAAGCGGTCTGGGAAAGCCAACCCCACTGTTATGTGCAAGTGAACGGATAGGTCACTTCAACTTCACGCCCCATGGCATGGCAATTCTCAAAGTTGCACATTTTCAAAACATTCAGGTGGATTGGATACAACCGTCTGCACCCCACAACCAGGTGGTGTCTTCAGGGCGCGCCCAGCTCCCAAGTCATCCATCCGTTTTACCCCCCCCCCCCACCCCCCACCCACCCATACTAACTGCTACCACCCACCCACAACCAGGTGGCGGCTTCAGGGCTCGTCCAGTGCCAAAGTCAGGCACCCGAAAGGACACACCCACTACCTCCTCAATTTCGGGCCCTCCTGCAAATGGCTCTACCACCCCTCGCACAAGTGTCAACACTGCCAAGAGTGGTGAAGCTCCAGAGGCAGCAGCAGCAGCAGGAGACGCGGCAGTAGGGGGAGTTGCCACTCCTACCAGTGAAAGGTAGGTGCAGGAGGTGCACTATGGTTGGGTTGGGTTGTAACCTATGGGTGGTACAATGGGTGGGTGGTGGATGGGGAGTCGCCACTCCTACCACTGAAAACAGGAGGTGTTCTGTGGTTGGGTTGGGTTGACATGTATGGGTCACTGGGTGGTGGATGGGGAGTCGCCACTCCTACCACTGAAAACAGGAGGTGTTCTGTGGTTGGGTTGGGTTGACATGTATGGGTCACTGGGTGGTGGATGGGGAGTTGCCACTCCTACCACTGAAAACAGGAGGTGTTCTGTGGTTGGGTTGGGTTGACATGTATGGGTCACTGGGTGGTGGATGGGGAGTTGCCACTCCTACCACTGAAGACAGGAGGTGTTCTGTGGTTGGGTTGGGTTGACATGTATGGGTCACTGGGTGGTGGATGGGGAGTTGCCACTCCTACGTGTGAAAAGTAGGAACAGGAGGTGTACTATGGTTGGGTTGTAGCGTATGGGTGGTACAATGTGTTGGTGGTGGATGGAACTGTGTATGGGTGGTCGATGGGGAGATGCTCCTCCTCCCAGTGAAAGGTAGGTGCAGGAGGTTTACTATGGTTGGGTTAGGTTGTAACCTTTGGGTGGTACAATTGGTGGGTGGTGGCTGGTACAGCGTATGGGTGGTCGATGGGGAGTTGCCACTCCTCCCAGTGAAAGATAGGTGCGGGATTTCTACTACGGTTGGGTTGTAACGTATGGGTCACTGGGTGGTGGATCGTGGCATATGGGTTTATCTTACATCGCATTGTAATAGGTAGGCCAGTGTTGACCCCAAACCTGCTCAAACCACATCTTCTGGAGGGGTCTTCCAAGCACCCTCTCTTAATCGACAGAATGTAAAGTACTGATCGGATACTCATGGTGCTTGGCCCCAGTGCAAGCAAACAGGCTGGCCCCATCAATCGCATGCATAATAAGGCGTACCATTTATTTATTACCAGATACTCGTGCCCACAAAATGACAAAACCGCGGCTAAGTCAAAATTTGGCCAGGAAAAGCCGAGGTAATACTAAATACGAGACCCAAATCCAAATCATCCACTGAATTGCTATAACTGGTGCCCCTAGCAAAATCAAACTGAAATGTTGAGTAATCTTTAAAAACAAACTTTGCTTCTTACTTTTCCGCCAACATTTTTAAACATTGAAATTTTATAACTTTGACAACCCGCAACATCTTCATTCCGCAGGAGTGCCTCCACACCTGAGCTGGCAGAGGCAGATCTGGTGGCGGAGCAAGAGGCAGAGCCAGTGGCGGAGGCAGAGCGGGTGGCAGAGGCAGGGGCAGAGCCGGTGGCGGCATAAACAGAGGCAGAGGCAGATACGGTGGCGGAGCAAGAGGCAGAGCCAGCAGCAGAGGCAGGGGCTGAGCTGGTGGCAGCATAAACAGAGGCAGGGGCAGAGCCAGCAGCGGTACAAGCAGAGCTGTTTTTCCGGCTACGAGCAACACCTTCTGGGCAGCTCCTTGAGCAAGCCACGGAGCTATATCCAAATATATCAGCAGTTCTGGACAGCTGATTGTGTCTACTTCAAGCTGCACTAGGTCGCAGTTGGTTTGGCTTAATAGCCAGTCAGGGGGGCTGCCTATAAGCTGTTGCTCGCAGCTGAAAAGAAAAACACTGGCATGAGCAATTGGAAAACAGGTAGAGACCCCTACACCTGATTCCATCCGGGCAACTACAGCTAGTATACAGGGGGGAGATGGAAATTGCTATGCCTTGCGTCAGTGCTTGATGTCAAGGACACCGTCCCGTTCACTTGCTCTGGGGAAGGCTACCATGGTGGGGGTTGTTTTAGCAGACCGCCACTGCGCTGGGTACACAGGATAAGATATTATGATGATGATGATGATGGTAACATGATCCCGGTGCCCTTGTGGACTCCAAATGTGCCCTTCCTGGTGCCCTACTGGACTCCAAATGTGCGGTCTTGACGAAGTCAAGGGCATGGCGAGGTGAAAGCCATAGAGACTACGGTCCACAGCCCTTCAGAATCATCTTTTGCTACGAGATGGGCGGGTCACACAGATCAGGATACGCTTCAGGCAGGAAGACAGTGCTCCTTGTTTCGGCAACGATCAGTAGCTTCTAGGCAGCTGCCGGAGCCAGTAAACACTTCAGGCTGGAAGACAGTGCTCCTTGTTTCGGCTACGATCAGTAGCTTCTTGGCAGCTGCCCGAGCCAGCAGACACTTCAGGCTGGAAGACAGTTCTTCTTGTTTCGGCGACGATCAGTAGATATGGGCAGATATAAAGGCTGTCATATTAGGAGGTACGGTAGGGGCTTGGAAGAAGATTTATTCGTGAAGTTAACTTGGGTAGTACAAGCACTCCTACACCACACTCCCAAGTAAAGAATGCAATCGCATGTGTGGACAGTATAATGGTCGCTAGCTTCTAGTCAGCTGCCCGAGCCAGCAGACACTTCAGGCTGGAAGACAGTGCTTGTTTTGGCGACGATCAGCGGATAAGGGCAGATATAAAGGTTGTTATGATGGGAGGTACGGTAGAGGCTTGAGTGAAGATTTATTCGTGAAGTTAACGTGAGTACCGGCAGCACAAGAACGCATGCACCACACTCCCAAGTAAAGAATGCAACCGCATGTGTGGACAGTATAATGGTCGCTAGCTTCTAGGCAGCTGCCCAAGCCAGCAGACACTTCAGGCTGGAAGACAGTGCTTCTTGTTTCGGCGATGATCAGCAGATATAAAGGCTGTCGTGTTAGGAGGTACGGTAGAGGCTTGGATGAATATTTGTTCGTGAAGTTATAGCCATACAGCGGATGATTTGGGTTCAGGGTTTCTGAAGAACCCGGACCTAGTACATGAAATCGAGAATTTGGCCTGGAAATCTGAGACTTCTCGATATTTGGCCTGGGATTCTGAGAACCAAGTCCGAAGTACAAAGTGTGCTTCCCAAATCATCTCCTGAATTGCTATTACGTTTGTAGTACAAGCACTCATATGCCACACTCCCAGGTGCAAAATGCAATCGCATGTGTGGACAGTATAACGACATGGCCTGGTATCTTGTACATATATGCATACCAGGGTTGTTCAGAACGCTTGAGGAGGCAACGGACCCTCCCCACTGATTCTACTTTGGTTACTTGAACATCGGTACATGGCTCCAGCCAGCAATTTGGCTGTTGCAGTCGGGCAGTGAAAGAAATACCTGGAAAAGTGTAAATGTGAACAGAAAACAATATAAATCTAGCAAAAATCTGAGCTTTCTTCCATGCTTTGTGTGTTTCCATGGTCCATCAGCCTTCAAGCTGCTCACCGTCTGCTGGCGGAGTGAGCATTGGGAGGGGAAAAACAAGTGCCATGACCATGCCCGAACATGTAGAGCCAGGGGGGAGGGGGTCTCGATTGGGGATTTTTGAAGGGGGTGGTGCACAAAACGAAGAACGTTTGGCTTGATAACTTGTTAGGGCGCGGAGAAAACATGGGTCTTTGGTAAACACCACTTCCAACAGGCTGGGCCCCTCAACCTGAAGCCTCGTATGGTAGTAAAGCGAACTATTTATGTCTTGAGTCACACCACTTTACAACACACCTGCACAATCGCTGGTGTGTGCCGTTTAAAGAGCTCGTTCAAAATCCCGGGATATTTAAATAGGGTATGAACTTGAACCTGGTTACATAGCCCCATCCATCAATTTGGCTGCTCGCCGTCTTCGGCAGTAAAAAAGAATACCAGGAACAAGTCCTATGCAGCGTCGCAAGCGACGTGGGAAATTGGCAGAGTGTGTTGGCAACGGAACGAAAGGTGGCAACAATGGAGCTGACCGAGGCCAGTTAGTAATGACCTATGAGACTGTTGGCTGATGTGTCGGGCTTCAATTTTTCGGTCAGACAAACGGGCGACGGGGTAACACTTGAGGCTCCCGCCCCCCAGAAGGGGAGGCTCCGCCCAAATGTTAATGTGACCAACTGACCACGGTGTCCGATTTGCAATATGGTTACATGGAACACAACATCGCAAGTACCAGCATTTTCACTTTATTTAATATGCATAGGTATTTGTATCCCATTGAGAAATTCCCAACAATTGGTAGATGGTGACTAACATACAGTTGGCCGCACAACCATGTAACAATCAGGGCTGCTCATTTTTTCAAGGCCCTAAGAGAATTTGAGTTATAGGTGGCTAGGTGCGATGTCCCCCCCACCCCCACCCACAGGTGACGACTTAGCACAGCTTTAAAGCCGCCATGTGCTGCTATCTGCTATCTGCTCTGCAGAATCAACTCCACCACAACGATACCATTACTTTCCAAACTTGAACTTAGACACAGTTACATGGCTCCAGGCGGCAATTTGTCTACCGTCTTCAGCAGTAGAAACACAATCTTACTCTATTCCCGAAGCGCTGCTCAGTGTTTATCACATGCAATTGGGCAAGTCCCAAGTCCCTTTAGCCTATTTGGCCTACCCCTGGACTGTAACATACATACATACATGCAATACTCCATGCAACACACACAGTGACCTGTAAACCACTATGTACTGAAGCTCTGCAGAATCAACTCCACCACAACAAAACTAACACTTTCCAAGACGTTGCTCAGTGTTCAGGCACCTTCTTAATACGGCTTTGAAGCCACCATATGCTGAAGCTCAGCAGAATGAACTCCCCTGCAACGATACTATCACTTTCCAAGGCGCTGCTCAGTGTTCAGGCACCTTCTTAACACGGCTTTGAAGCCACTATATGCTGAAGCTCAGCAGAATGAACTCCCCTGCAACGATACTATCACTTTCCAAGGCGCTGCTCAGTGTTCAGGTACCTTCTTAGCACAGCCTGTAAACCGCTATGTGCTGAAGCTCAGGAGAATACACTCCCCTGCAACGATACTATCACTTTCCAAGGCGCTGCTCAGTGCTCAGGCAACTTCTTAGCACGGCCTGTAAACCGCCATGTGCTGAAGCTCTGCAGAATGGACTCCCCCGCAACGATACTATCACTTTCCAAGGCGCTGCTCAGTGTTCAGGCAACTTCTTAGCACGGCCTGTAAACCGCCATGTGCTGAAGCTCTGCAGAATGGACTCCCCCGCAACGATACTATCACTTTCCAAGGCGCTGCTCAGTGTTCAAGTACCTTCTTAACATGGCCTGGAAGCCGTCGTGTGAGGCCAACTCTAGTATACCCATATGATATATTTCACAGCCACGAGTCTGCATAGAAGAGGGAATGTTGATATTGGAGAGCCAATTACTACTTGGAGGGAGTGCTTGGATTGTTGTTGGTGGTGGTGGTGTCGGTGGGTGGGTCTGTGTGTTGGGTGGGTGTGTTGGGATATGTGTGTTGGTGGTTGGTGGTTGGTGGTTGGTGGTGGTGGTGGCGTGGGTGGGTGGGTGGGAGGGGTCTTGGGTTTGGTTTGGTTTGGTTTGGTTTGGTTTGGTTTGGTTTGGTATGGTTTGGTTTGGTTTGGTTTGGGGGGGGAGGGGAGAAGGCCACACGTGCAGCATTTAACTGAATACAATAATAAATTATGGTTTGGAATTACTCTATTTTTCCTGCTTTTTGGTCTAGGTCTATCTCACACAATGACATAAAGTGTGTGTGTCAATCCAGCCCCGCCTGATAGTCTAAAAACCACCTTGCTTATTCCAGGCTCTTTAGCTTAGTTGGCTACCCCCTGGACTGTAACATACATGCATATAAACATATTCCAGCTCATAAAGTTTGTGTGTCAATCCAGCCCCGTCTGATAATAAACAAAAACTTTGCTTGTTCCAGGTTGGGCAAGTCCCTTTAGCCTAGTTGGCTTTGCTGGAGTATAACATACATACATGCATTTGAACGTGCACGTAGCTTGGTGGTTGTCCCCAATGCAAGCAAACGAGCTGCCCCCCTCAACTGCACGCCGCGTAAAAAAACGTAATATGTATCTAATGTTTTATTTATTTGTGTACATAGGTATGTGTAACAAACAGGATAAGGGAATGCAACATGCACAAGGTAACTAAGTCAAGGGGGGATAATGAATATCATGCACGAAAAGTCCAATGCGGCGTCAGAAGCGACGCGGAAAATTGGGAGAGAGTAACGGAACGACAGGTGGCAAGCAGACCAAAGCCAGGTAGTTATGAGACAGTTGGCTGACGTGTCAAGCTTCGGCTCGGTCGCACGTCGGTCAGTCGGTTGGTTGCACATACAAACGGACGTGGTGACCCTGGGGGCTCCCGCCCCCCAGAAGGGGGGGGGCTTCGCTTAAAAAAAATCTTAGCATGATGCATGCATGTCACAGTTTAGGATTAGGCCAAATAGGCTAAAGGGACTTGCCCAACCGTGGCAGGAAGGGCTAAAAATAAAATGACGAACTGCTCCCCAAGCAATCGTTTTACCAACTGGGGCCCTGAGTTTGTGCCGCAATTATAATTTAATTATGCAATTATAATTAAGTATACCAGTCTCATACCAGTCTGATGCTATATTGTGTGTGATTTTACAGTCTAGCCGGTTGAGGCTTAGCTAAATAGGCTAAATAGACTTTCCCAACCTCAATATTGGGAAGGGCTGTACGCAAAACAAGCACAAATGAAATGAATGGCATTAACATGTAGAGGCCGTATGCAAAACAAATAAAAGTGAACTGAATATCAGTAAAATATAAGGGCTGTATGCAAAACAAGCACACGTGAACTGAACGGCAGCAAATCATTACCGGCTGGGGCCCGGAGTTGGTGCTATCATAAAGAATGGAATAGAATTCACCTGAAACGGCATAAAATAGCATAAACAGCATAAAATAGCATAAATAGCATAAAACAGCATACGATAGCCTCGAACAGCATAAACTAGTTGGTGCTATCCTCAAGCGTGGAATACAAGTCACCTGAAATGGAGGATAGCCAGCCAGCGTCAAAGTCTCCCCATATACCTGCAATCGCCATTTCGCACTTTGGTTAACAACAACTTGGTTACAGCAAGAGTAGCCAGCAAAAGTAATGATAACGCCTGGTGGGGCGTGGTATTAAGGGAACCCGTTGTACGCGGGTAGAGAACGGTCTACCACCTATATATATATATATACCACCTCAACTGGACAAGCTACCGGTTGACAACGACCTGGAACGCTCAGGGCAACTGTAGGGGGAATCAAACCCCCAACCTTGCTCCGTTTCAGCGATTTGGTGTACCACTAGACCAATCGTATCACTGAAACGGGCTGAGTAGCCAGCAAGAGTAACCAGCAAGAGTAACCAGCAAGAGTAACCAGCAAGAGTAACCAGCAAGAATAACCAGCAAGAGTAACCAGCAAGAGTAGCCAGCAAGAGTAACCAGCAAGAGTAGCCAGCAAGAGTAACCAGCAAGAGTAACCAGCAAGCAGCGAACTTGCCAAGTACTCATACACCACACTCCCAGGTACAGAATGCAATCGCATGTGTGGACAGTATAATGACATGGCCAGGTATCTTGTACACGCACCAAAATCCTGTTGGGTTCTATAGCAACATCTTCGTCACTTAAGAAAAGGAATGATGGTGTCGGAGGTGAAGTCTGTCTTGGGGGGGTTGGGGGTTTGGGGAGGGGGGGGGGGGGGGGGGGGGGGGGGGGGAGGGGGGGTTCTGACTAGTTTAGCTGGAACTATGCGCGTTGCCACGCAGCACGTTGCACAAAAACTGAACGGTGGAACCCTTGCCTTGACAAAGGAATGATAACGCCTGGTGGGGCGTGGTATTAAGGGAGCCCCGTCTTAAAGCGGTACAGAACGGGCTGATACTTTACCTGGACAAAGCTACCATGGTGGTTGACAGCGACCTCGAGCACTTAAGCGCACCCGTAGGGATTCGTACCCCGCACCTTCATCATTTCAACGAGCTCTACCATCGAGCCATTCGCCGAAACGGGATATTCTTGCCTCCTGTGTTGTTAAACCCCAGCTGCTGAGGGGCACCTAGAGGGTCTATGTCCAGGTCTGACAGTCGCGCTGGTGGGATGCCTTAACATGGCTTATATACTTCTTAGCTTATTGCTTTTTTATATGTATATATATATTTTTATATGTATTATATTATATGTATTTTATTATATGTATTTTATTATATGTATTTTATTATATGTATTTTATATGTATTTTATTATATGTATTTTATATGTATTTTATTATATGTATTTTATATGTATTTTATATGTAATTTTTTTATATGTATATTTATATATATTCATATATATTGCTTTTATATATATATATATATATATATATATATATATATATATATATATATATATATATATATATATATATATAAGATCTCAGGTCTCTCATCATTCCACTTTTCCCTAATCAATTTTGGGGTATTACCGGTAATACCCGGCAACCCAGGACAAACATTAAATGTACTTCTCAGCTTACTGCTTTTATACAAATGCATATAAAACCCTAGACAGAGACAGTGACGCACCAAAATCATGTTGGGATCCACGGCAACATCCGGACTTGCAGCTGCGATCATCTGCTTTGTCAGCTGAGATGAAGATTCTTGGTATGTACGGCCTGCCACCTGTGGGTTGCAATACATAAATAAATAAATACATAAATAATTAAATAAATAAAAACATATGAGGTACATAAATAAAAAGTCCGCCTTTTTATGAGGCGTGAGGTTGAGGGGCCAGCCCATTTGCTTGCACTGGGGCCAACCACCTGTGGGTTGGAATAAATAAATACATAAATAAATGGATCGCCTTTTTACGAGGAGTGATGTTGAGGGGGGCAGGCCTTTTACTTGCACTGGGGCCAGCACCCTGCGGTTTGCAATACGTAAATACATAACAAGTTTGCCTTTTTATCAGGCGTGAGGTTCAAGGGGCCAGACCATTTGCTTGCACTGGACCAACCTCCTGTGGGTTGCAATGAATAAAAAAAAAAAACATACATAAATACAAAATTCGCCTCTTATGAGGCGTGAGGTTGAGGAGGCCAGCCCATTTGCTTGCACTGGGCCCAACCACCAGGAGGGTCGCAATACATAAATAAATAAATCAATACAAAGTTCGCCTTTTTCGAGGCGCGGGGTTCAGGGGGCCAGCCCATTCGCTTGCACTGGGGCCAACCACCAACCACCAATCACCTTGCACTGGGGCCAGCCACCAACCACCAACCACCTTGCACAGGGGCCAACCACCTGTGTGTTGCAACAGAAACTGAACTTGAAGTTGGTGACTTGGCTCCAGCCTGTAAGGATGCTCGCCGTCTTCGGCAGTAACATCAACATTATAAACATTATTACCGAGGGATGCACCCGCATCCTCATCCTCACCCTCCCCACCACCATCACAACCACCACCGCCTAAGAAAGGAACATGTCACCAATACCCCCAAAGATACAAGGCTAGTCATGGTCACCCCACCTACAAAAGTGTTGAGGGGGGGCCTGGGCCTGGCCTTTGGGGGGGGGCTTGGGCCTGGGGGGGATACCTCACCTACAAAAGTGCTGTTGAACGACACAGTGCTCTCTAGACATCTTACCTATGGTGGCGACTTAGAACTTGCTAAGATTTCACACCCGACCTTCGTCCAGTGGGATTCGATACCCACCCCCCTCCCGGGATATACGTTATATTTGAACTACACCACTGCGAGTGCTCTCTAGTCATCTTACCTATGGTGGCGACTTAGTCCATGCTAAGATTCCACACCCGACCTTCGTCCAGTGGGATTCGATACCCACCCCCCTCCCGATATGCGTAATTGTTGAACTACAAGGCTGCGAGTGCTCTCTAGACATCTTGCAAGATATCTATAGAGCACTCGCAGCCGTCTCGTTCAACAAGTACACAATCTCATCCTCGACACTCCGGTCCTCTTCTGCAAGATGGTTGTGTTGGGTTGACTTTTGCTTTTTTCCTTTGAGGGCATAATCGCTGCATATTAAGGTGCTCATAGCGCATGCCCTTGGGTGGTACTTAGTTTTTTTAGTCCGGCCTTCCTCTCTTGTGGTTGGTGGACTTGGTGCTCTGGATTGCCTACCTTTGCATCCCTCTCCTTTACGCTCTCCTTTGCGCCTCTAGTTTGTTTCCTCTTTGGGACTTGACCTACTTTGTTTTTCAGGTTTGTGGGGGTGCCTTAAATAGCCTCGTGCTTCCTGTTATAAATTTGGATGGTTGGCAGGCTGTGCTGCTGTCCAGTCTCGGCAGTGATTATGTAACAAATCTTCTCTCTCTCTACACAAGCAACAACTCCCAGCACAGGCGTTTTTTTGGCGGACCCCCCCCTTCTGGGAGGCGGGAGCCCCCAGGGTCACCCCATTGTCCGTTTGTTGGTTTGTGCGACCGACATGTGACCGAGAGGAAGCCTGACACAACAGCCAACAGTCTCGTAACTAACTGACTTCAGTCCGCTCGATTCTGTTGCCAACAGTCTCGTAACTAACTGACTTCAGTCCGCTCGATTATGTTGCCAACACTCTCCGCCAATTTTCCGCGTCTCTTGCAACGCTGCATAGGACTTGTTTCCACTTCCTGTAGGTCCAGTTGTGTAGTAAACATTGCGACGAAAGCCTGGTATTAGGATTATGATGTAGCACAAACTAAAGCGGTACAGTATAGGGCGGGGCGCGAAGCGTGAAGCCCAGGGGGGGTTCGGGGGATCGCATTGCACTGGGGTCGCACCGAGTCACTATATTTGCTACGCATTGCACCACCACAACTTCTAGAACAGGCCTCACCTTCATGTACATCTCACAGTTACAGCAACTGCATCTGGCATTTGGGGGGGTTGGGGGGGAGCGCGTTGCACTGGGATTGCACTGGGGTTGCACTGAGTCGCTCAATTCGCGTCGCACCAAAACAAGTCCCAGCACAGGCCTCACCTTCATGTACATTTCACAGCTACAGCAACTGCATCTGGCATTTGGGGGGGATGGGGGGGAGCGCGTTGCACTGGGTTGCACCGAGTCGCTCAATTCGCGTCGCACCAAAACGATTCCCAGCACAGGCCTCACCTTCATGTACATTTCACAGTTACAGCAACTGCATCTGGCTGTTCCCGATCTCCCAACGTCAAGAACAGGAGCAAACGCATCTTCTGACGACAGGATGATCAGCCGCACATTATCTGATAATGCCCCTGATGCTGCCACTGCTTCTGTTGTCGCTGCTGCTGCTGCTGCTACTGTTGCTGCTACTGTCGCTGTCACTATTGCTTCTGCTTTCGTGGCTGCTGCCTCTGCCTCTGCCTCTGCCTCTGCTGTTGCTGGTACTGTTGCTGCTGCTTCTGATGCTGCTGCGGCTGCTGGTGGCGCAGCAACAGCAGCATCCTCACATACCTTGCAAACGATGCATTGTTGAGACTCCCCAGAGCCTGGGACACGCTCCCGCTGCCAGCCCAGCTGAGTTTGGACCTGCCTGCAACCCAAGGCACTTGACGCTTGTAGCTGCAGCTGAACCTGCTGGTGCTTGGTTTTGAACGTGCCTGTGTGGGTGTGGGTGTGGGTGTGGGTGTAGCTGCAGCTGATCATGCTTGTGCTTGGTTTTGAACGTGCCTTGGTGGGTGTGGGTGTGGGTGTGATTGGGAAGTGTGAAAGGGAAGTGAAAGTGGGAAGTGGGAGTGGGAATTGGCAGTGGGAAGTGGGAAGTGGGAGTGGGAATTGGCAGTGGGAAGTGGGAAGTGGGAGTGGGAATTGGCAGTGGGAAGTGGGAAGTGGGAGTGGGAATTGGCAGTGGGAAGTGGGAAGTGGGAAGAGGGAAGTGGGGGTGGGAGTGGGTGAGGGTGTGGGAGTGGGAGTGGGAAGTGAGAAGTGGAAGTGGGAAGTGGAAGTAGAAGTAGGAAGAGGGAGTGGGAGTGGGAGTGGGAGTGGGAGTGGGAGTGGGAAGTGGGAAGTGGGAACATCATCATCATCACCATCATCACACATAAATACATACATACATACATACATACATACATACATACATGCATGGATACATACACGGCTCATCATCATCATCATCATCATCATTATCACCATCATCACACATACATACAGACACGGCTCACCATCAGGGTCATACATGAAGATGTAGGAGAAGCCCGACGCTATGCACCTGCAACATGAAAGAGAGTAAGGTTGTTTGCGTGTGCGTGAGTATTTGTGTTTTCATGCATGCGGCATATTGTATTCACATGGATTGCATGCATATGTATTTATGCATGTGGCATATTGTATGCATCTTTACTGCAACACATGTGACATGCATGGGAGTGAGCTTGTCTGCTGGTGCGTGAGTATTTGTGTATTCATGTATGCGGTATATTATACTTACTGCAACACTTGCAACATGCATGAGAGTGAGCTTGTTTGCATGTGTGTGAGTATTTGGGTACTTGTGCATGCCGTATATTGTATTCACATGTATTGCATGCATATGTATTTATGCATGTGGTATATTGTATGCATATTTACCGCAACATTTGCAACATCCATGGGAGTGAGCTTGTTTGCCAGTGCGTGAGTACTTGTATACTCATGCATGCGGTATATTGTATTCACATGTATTGCATGCAAATGTCTTTATGCAAGTGGCATAGTGTATGTACATTTACTGTAACAACTGCAACATCCATGGGAGTGAGCTTGTTTGCGAGTGCGTGAGTACTTGTATACTCATGCATGCGGGATATTGTATTCACATGTATTGCATGCAAATGTCTTTATGCAAGTGGCATAGTGTATGCACATTTACTGTAACAACTGCAACATCCATGGGAGTGAGCTTGTTTGCGAGTGCGTGAGTACTTGTATACTCATGCATGCGGTATATTGTATTCTCATGTATTGCATGCAAATGTCATTATGCAAGTGGCATAGTGTATGCACATTTACTGTAACAACTGCAACATCCATGGGAGTGAGCTTGTTTGCGAGTGCGTGAGTATTTGTATACTCATGCATGCGGTATATTGTATTCTCATGTATTGCATGCATATGTATTTATGCATGTGGTATATTTTATGCACATTTACTGTAACAACTGCACCATGCATGAGAGTGAGCTTGTTGGCATGTGCGTGAGTACTTGTATACTCATGCATGCGGTATATTGTATTCACATGTATTGCATGCATATGTATTTATGCATGTGGTATATTTTATGCACATTTACTGTAACAACTGCACCATGCATGAGAGTGAGCTTGTTGGCATGTGCCCAGGATGTTGATACAAATACTCACGCACTCGCAAACAAGCTCACTCCCATGGATGTTGCAAGTGTTGCGGTAAATATGCATAAAATATACCACATACATAAAGACATTTGCATGCAATACATGTGAATACAATATACCGCATGCATGAGTATACAAATACTCACACACATGCGCGAGGATTTCCAGTATGAATTTATGCTTGCTGTTTATTGTATTCAGGATTTACCCTGCATTATAACCACATACTGCTCTTATCCTGCAGTACCACCTCACACCATGTACTGCTTTTATCCTGCAGTGCAACCTCACACCATATAGTGATACAATGGCGTTAGCCCTTTCTTTCACGGTTGGGCAAGTCTCTTTAGACTATTTGGCCTACCCCTGGACTGTAACATACATACATACATACAATGGCGGAACGTGTGTGTCAGCTATACATATTTAGCAAACGGCAATATGATATCATATGATGCTGGAAGTCTGACTAGGCTTTAGTTCCCATTTACATACAATTTCATATGATGCAGTTTGTATGACATCATATGATATCATACTCGCCTTTGGTCAACATCATATGAAATGCCGGTCCCTATACAGATTCCTTCCCCGTATGCATGAGCGGCATATCATATGATGTAGGTCAAAGGCGATTATGATATCATATGAAATCATATGATATCATGCAAACTGCATCATATGATTTTGTAAATAAATGGTAACTTAGCCTAGTCAGACTGCTGGCATCATATGATATCATTCTATGACATGATATCATATGATATCATATTGCCGTTCCCTAACTGTATACCCACATATCAGTAGGGGTCAGCTATGTTATATAATATTCGTGAATAAATAATATGATATCGAATTTATAATATTAGTCGGACGAGCCGTCTCACGAGAATTTTGAATGTATTTGAAAAACTGATATTATTGTGACACTATAATAATATTAGTTCATATTAGTTTTTCAAACACTAATATTAGTTGCCGTTCCCTACATATCAGCACCTCACCATAAGCACTATGCCAGCTTGCATTGGCTCAACAATGGCTTTTCTATTACAACAGTAAGTAATGACATATCAGCACGTCACCATACACAAGCAAGCAAGCAAGCAACCCTAGTGCTGATTGGAATCGTGTATCATCTCCTAACCCTTCATATTCAATTGGTAGTGTTGTTGGCTTTGCGGAATCATTCTACTACTTGAACGATGGCCTCCATGTGAGCATGACCTCCCTCTGTATTCTCACCATGCACCTAATACCCACCCATCAGCACGTCATGTATCAGCATGTCACCACACACACCATTCTACTACTTGGACGATGGCCTCCATGTGAGCATGACCTCCCTCTGTATTCTCACCATGCACCATATACCCACCCATCAGCACGTCATGTATCAGCACGTCACCACACACACCATTCTACTACTTAAACGATGGCCTCCAGGTGAGCATGACCCCCCTATGCGTTCTCACCATGCGCCATATACCCGCCCATCAGCACGTCATGTATCAGCCCGTCACCACACGCCCCATTCTACTACTTAGACGATGGCCTCCATGTGAGCATGAGCTCCCTCTGTAAACTCACCATGCAGCATATACCCACCCATCAGTACGTCCTGTATCAGCACGTCACCACACGCACCATTCTACTACTTGGACGATGGCCTCCAGGTGAGCATGACCGCCCTCTGTACCAGTGACCACCACGGCCACTGCATGCAGCTCCTTTCCAGCTTCAGAATTGGCAACGTTACTGCTCCCTGCTTCTGCCCCACTTGACTTGCTAGCACTTGATTCAGCTGCTTTTCCGCTCCTGGCTCCTGCCCCACTTGGCTTGATAGCCCTTGACTTGGCTACCTTTCCGCTACCCGCCGTTCGGCTTGTCTCAATGAACACATGGTGCAGGTACTGGAGACAGGCGAAGAAGGAATCTAGGAGGAAGCTGAGCATGGGACCTCGGGGATGATCTGGGGGGCCTGGTGATGATAAAAGCCCTAAAGCCCAGGTCTATTCGTGTACCTCAGTCCAGTGTACTACAGCCCAGGGGTGTTACACTCCAGTGATGGTCTGTGCCTCAGTCCAGTGTACTGCTGTCTAGTGTGCTACAGCCCAGTGTGCTACACTCCCGTGCTAGTCTGTGCCTCAGTCCAGTGTACTGCAGTCCAGAGTGCTACAGCCCAGTTTGCTACACTGCCGTGCTAGTCTGTGCCTCAGTCCAGTGTGCTACGCTCCTTTGCTAGTCTGTGCCTCAGTCTAGTGTACTGCAGTCCAGTGTGCTAAAGCCCAGTGTACTACACTCCTGTGCTAGTCTGCCTCAGTCCAGTGTACTGCAGTCCAGTGTACTGCAGTCCAGTGTGCTACAGCCAAGTGTGCTACACTCCAGTGCTGTTGGTGGACGCACATGCGGGGCCCTTGGCCTAGATGTGGTCACCCACCAGGAAATTTGCTTGCCTGAAACTTGGAGGACGGAAAGACTGGATCAAGATCAAGAATGGATTGCTCAATGGATTAATATGGATCATGATTAACAATGTCTAAGCTCTGCTTGAAGTCTTCAGGGGTGGTGTCTGGTGTGTGTGTGTGTGTGGGGGGGGGGGGGTAGATTACCAAGGCACAACATCCGAGGTTAAGGCGGTTGAGCGCATGGACCGCGAGACGAAGGAGTGGAAGTTGAATTTTCCAGGATGGGCCCAAAGCACTGTCCCAGGCCTCGAGGGCCTTGAATGCCAGCAGAGGGGCGCTGAATGCCAGATCACTCAACCCAACCGCAACCCAGCTTCTCGTTGTTGGCCGAACCGATTTAACCGATCAATCCGGCTCAGTCCTAAAAGCCACATGGCACCGTATTCCTCCTATTCCCCTGTCCTCTTGCTTCCTTGCGTTCCAAACAAGCGCCCCGCAACCCTAACGCAGCAACAAGGACGCACCTAGTTGCAGTGAAGATTTGCCTGATTGAAAACTCCTCACTACATTCGCTGTACTCTCGTTTCCAGTAGAGTCGTGGTGTGTGGACCCACTTCTAGGGGAGGGCGAGAGACGCGCCTGTGATTAAAGTGGCTATTGAAACACGTCTGAAGTGTGCTTGTGTGTGCGAAGGTCATTAAATTACATTGTCGTAGACAGGCCATCGTTGACCCAACACAAGCCAGCTCCACACATCCAAAGGGTTCTTCCCATACATAGGCAGAGCAGAACACGGTGAGCAGTGCAACGTGAGCCTAGCAAAGCGTGAGTGGTTCCTGAGGTGCTCCTGTCTATAAGACCTTTCCAAGTTGTCTGATGCCCATGTGGTGCCAGCCAGCACAGCAGACACATATAAATCAATACACACATATTACTGTCATGGTGACTACTGCTAGCTCCGGCTTACGCAGTGGTGTCCTTAACTTCACGTCCTGAGAGTGGCGCATTACTCGGATGTAACAATTTCAATTTAAATTTAAATTACATATTACTGTCACGTGGCGTGAGGTTGAAGGGGCCAGCCTCCTCGCTTGATTGCGCTGGGGACAAGCAACAATCAGCAGACAACAGTCCAAGCTTGTATTGAAGGTGCTACTAGTAGCACAAGTGCTAATCAAGCACCTTGGTGTTTTGGGGTGCTACGTTTTTAGGAGTTTTAGGGGTTGCTGTCTTGGGCCAAGCAGCTTCGAAAAGCAACCCTAAAGCTACTCGAAACACCATGGTGATTCTAACAGAAACCTGTTCCTTTCCTTAAACAGCAATTTTTGACAGTCTAATCAATGATGCCCCTAAGTCTTCAGGTCTTCCCATGCATTTGAACATGCAGAACAATACGCGGTGAGCAGTGCAACGTGAACCTAACAAGGTCTTGCATACATACACACATGAAACGAACATAATACACAATTGAAAAACGCAACAAACATAGTAAACAATTGGCAGACATAACAAATAACAAACATAACAAACAGTTGACAGACATAACAAACATAACAAACTATTGACAGACATAACAAACATAACAAACATAACAAACATTACAAACATAACAAACATAAAAACACAAAAAACATAACAAATAATCGACAAACATAACAAACATAACAAACATAACAAACAATTGACAGACATAACAAACATAACGAACAATTGACAGGCATAACAAACATAACAAACATAACAAACATAACAAACATAACAAACGTAACAAACAATTGACAGACATAACAAACATAACAAATACCCCCTAAAACAAGGCCACTCCACATCCTGGTTGGCTCAGTCATCAAGCATGACTACCAAAGCGGACGACATTGCTCAGCACTACCAACGCTCAAAGGGTGCCATTGCAACCGACCCCGCCCGAAGACAAGACCTCCTCATCTTGTTAGGTTGGTACTTGACACATTGCATGGTCATGTATTTATGTATGTATGCATGTACCATACCAGGTAGCGTACCATACACCGTACCATGTACTGTACCATATACCCTTCCAGACACCGTACCATACACCGTATTATATAGCGTACCACACACCGTACCATACACCGTACTATATAGCGTACCACACACCGTACCAGGTAGCGTACCACACACCGTACCATATACTGTACCATATACTGTTCCATACACCGTACTATATAGCGTACCACTAGGGTTAGGAGGGGGGGTCATATGGATGGCGATGATGATGATGATGATGATTTTAGTTTTTAAGATGATGATGATGATAATGACATGCAGGCACGTTCATCCATGAAAATGTCAACCCTGCTACAAGCCCTAACTTCCAGAACCCCAAGGCCGACCAGATCAGCTGCTTCATTGAGATGCTGACTCTACGCCAGGTGCAACGGGATGCGGTGGTTGTACTTGCGCTTCTAAAATGTCTCAAGATCCTGTCACGGAAATCAAGCAACAGGTGTGTACAACTTATGAATCATCGTCCTTGCGCTTCTAAAATGTCTCAAGATCCTGACACAGAAATCAAACAACAGGTGTGTACAACTTATGAAATGTTTGAGCTGAGAGAAACTGAATGTATCTCAATGTAACTGCCGTAACTGAATGTATCTGAATTTAACTGAATTTATCTGTTATATCTGAACGTAGCTGTCGTAACTGAATGCATCTGGATGTAACTGTCGTAACTGAATGCATCTGGATGTAACTGTCGTAACTGAATGCATCTGGATGTAACTGTCGTAACTGAATGCATCTGGATGTAACTGTCGTAACTGAATGCATCTGGATGTAACTGTCGTAACTGAATGCATCTGGATGTAACTGTCGTAACTGAATGCATCTGGATGTAACTGTCGTAACTGAATGCATCTGGATGTGTCTGAATGTAACTGCCGTTAGTGAATTTATGTGAATGTAACTGTTATCCAACGCTTACAGCAATACGACCTTTCCTTTGCAATCGCAAGTGCACTGTGGGTAATGAGCGTGTGTGTGCACTGCTCATGGACATCCCATCCTCACTCAACACCGCAATTTAAATTAACTGACCTCGCAAATGGCAATTTCTTCCTGCATCCACAGGTCTGCTGTCGGTAATGAGGGTGCTTGTGCACTGCTCATGAACCTCCCATCCTCACTCAACACCGCAATTTAAATTAACTGACCTCGCAAATGGCAATTTCTTCCTGCATCCACAGGTCTGCTGTCGGTAATGAGGGTGCTTGTGCACTGCTCATGAACCTCCCATCCTCACTCAACACCGCAATTTAAATTAACTGACCTCGCAAATGGCAATTCCTTCCTGCATCCACAGGTCTGCTGTGGGTAATGAGGGTGTTTGTGCTCTGCTCATGAACCTCTCTCCCTCACTTAACACAGCGATCTCTGCGGAGGGCTCCAGTGTGCTGCTCAACATTTGCTATGAGCCCTCCAACGTCGCCTTCCTGCTGCGAACACCTGGCGTGCAGATGCTGATCGATTTCCTGGCTGAAGAGGTGCGCTCGTACAATTAGCTATTATTGTATTTTATTTATTTATTTATGTATTTATTTTGTATTTAGGGTTGAACCCGCTTAGTGTGCTCCCTGGCAGTGTTTTTGGTGGAGTTTGTGGGGGCGAGAGCCCTCAGAGTCACCACGTTGTCTGTTTGTCTGACCGTCCAACCGGCGACCAAGATGAAGCCTGACACGTCAGCCAACTGTCTCACAACTAACTGGTTCCATCGTTGCCACCTGGCGTTCCGTTGCCAACACTCTCCGCCAATTTTCCGTGTCGTTTGCGACGCTGCATAGGACTTGTACCACTTTATTTTGCCCCCACCCCTACACACACGCACCCCCCCCTCACGCCCTTCACGTGCACTCAGTGCACTCAAAATATTTCCCCCTATGCAACTGAAAATATGTGTCGCATGCCCCCTTCCCTTCCCTACTCTATGTACCCCCACCCCCACCCCCACCCCTACCCCCCAGGACCTGCACAACCCCCTACTTTTCCCTAATTATTTCTGTCCCCCGTCCCCTTCTGACACTCTTTCTCCCCCCTACACCCCCCTACGCCTTGCTATCCCCGTTAGCCTATTTGGCTACCCCTGGACTGTAAAAATAAATACATACATATGTACATACACCTTTCTATTCCCTTGAGCCTATTTGACTACCCCTGGACTGTAAAAAAACATACATTCGTGCATACACCTAACTATTCTCTTTAGCCTATGTGGCTACCCCTGGAATGTAAAAATATATGCATACAGTCAGACG
The DNA here is from genome assembly GCA_013435795.1 of Chlamydomonas sp. ICE-L. Taxonomy (NCBI): domain Eukaryota; kingdom Viridiplantae; phylum Chlorophyta; class Chlorophyceae; order Chlamydomonadales; family Chlamydomonadaceae; genus Chlamydomonas; species Chlamydomonas sp. ICE-L. Next base: position 4,708,789 of record JACBWV010000825.1, read on the forward strand.
CCTTGCTATTCCCTTTAGCTTATATGGATACGCTGGACTGTATAAATACATGTATACATACACACATGCATACATACGCCTTGTGATTTGGCATGCAGGATCCAGAACTTCAAGCTAATGCTGCTGGTGCAATACAGAGTGTGTGTTTCTTACCTGATGGGCGTGAGCATGTGCTCGAGCTTGATGGTGTGCAGGTGAGTGGCATAGCATGTGCTCTTATCATGCCCGTCATGACTGTGGGTGGGTGGGTGGTAGGTGGGTGGGTAGGAGGGTGTGAGCATGATAATAGATTAATAGTACATGCTAGGTGAGGTTCTTATCTGATGTACTCGAGCTTGATGGTGTGCAGGTGTGTGGCCTAGCATGTGCTCTTATCATGCCCATTATGCAGGGGGGTGGGTAGGTGGGTGGGTGGGTGGGTGTGAGCATGATAATAGCACATGCTATGGGGGGTTCTTATCTGATGTGCTAGAGCTTGATGGTGTGTGGCCTAGCATGTGCTCTTATCATGCTCATCATGCAGGTGGGTGGTTGGTAGGTGGGTGAGTGGTGGGTAAGTGGGTGGTTGGTGGGTAGGTGGGTGGGTGGGTGGGTGTGAGCATGATAATAGCCCATGCTAGGGTGGGTTCTTACCTGATGGGCGTGAGCATGTGCTAGGGTTTGGTGGTGTGCAGGTGTGTGGCCTAGTCATGGGCTCATGGGTAGGGAACGGTAATACGATATCATGTCATCATATGATTTCATATAATGCCGGCCGTCTGACTAGGCCAAAGTTACCATCAAAATATAATATCATATGACGCAATTTGTATGATATCATACGATAGCATACTCAACTTTGGCCAACATTATATGATATGCCGTTCCCTACTCACGGGTGGAGGTTTAGAATAGTGAACTTGATTATGCATCTTGAGCTTGATCATGCATTGACGTGTGCATAGTTTTTCTTTTCAGCTACGAGCAGCAGCTTCCAGGCAGCTCCCTGGGCTCTCTTTTCATCCAAACCTTAAGCAACCTAGGCACCTGGAAGCTGAAATCGTCAGCTTTCCAGTGCCACTTGAATCTTTGAGTTTGGCTCTGTGGCAGGTTGGGGAGCTGCCTAGAAGCTGGTGCTGGTAGCCGAAAATAAAATCAGTGGATGTGTGCTTTGCCTGATGGGCGTGAGCATACACTAGAGCTTGATGGTGTGCAGGTGCAGGGCAAAGGCTTGATGGAGGTGTCAAATGTTGGCCCTAATCATTGGAAGGCCGTGAGAAGTTGCCCCTGTTTATTGATGATTGTATGAAGAGATTGGATCAAGAATATTTGGATAAGACTCATGTTTTGAATGTTAAAAAAAAACGAGAACGCCTGGTGGGGCGTGGTGTTATGGGAGCCCGTCTTACAGGGGTATAGAACGGGCTGCTACTTTACCTGGACAAAGCTACCATGGCGGTTGACAGCAAGCGCTTTTGAATGTTCATGTAACTGCCGAAGACGGCAATCAGACCTGTATAACGGCAGGAGCCATTTAACCAAGTTGAAGTTCAAGTTGACCTTGATCGTCCATTGTGATCGTGAAGTTCCCTGATTGTGACCGTGATTGTGACCGTGATCGTGACTGTGACCGCGATCATGAAGTTCAAGTTGATCTTGACCGTGCATTAACGTGTGGGGAGAATGTGGTGTCCGATTAGGGAAAGTCTCCGTGTAGTATGGGTAGTATGGGTGCAAACGACCAACTGTACGCTTCAACCCTCTTTTTTAAAGACCGGCGCAGTGTGCACGTCCGGTACGACCGGCGTCCTTGTAGGTTTCTCCATTTTGATTCTACCCAGGATCAAACCAGTGGTTCAAGTTTTTCTTGTTTGTTAGTATGTTGTTTATATATCTGTCTGTATGCCAGCCTGCCTGTGTGACTGCCTGGCTGATGATTGTTGTATTCCTCTCCTGTACAGGCTCTCCTTGCCCGCCAGTCATCCAGCCATGCCAATGTAGTTACTATGCCAGCCTGCCTGTGTGACTGCCTGACTTTGCATTTTTGTATTGCTCCACTGTACAGGCTCTCCTTGCCCGCCTGTCATCCAGCCACGCCAATGTTGTCATTAGAGCTTCGGGAGCAGTTCATAATCTTTCCTCAGAGGAAGGCGCTATTGAGGTAGGGGAGTTGTGCCATCAGACTACCTACAACCTGAACCCTGAACCCTAGGCCCTGGACCCTAACTTTTGTCATAAGATCCTCCGCATCAGTTCATAATCTTTCCTCAGAGGAAGGCGCTATTGAGGTAGGGGGGTTGTGCCATCAGACTACCTACAACCTGAACCCTGAACCCTAGGCCCTGGACCCTAACTTTTGTCATAAGATCCTCCGCATCAGTTCATAATCTTTCCTCAGAGGAAGGCGCTATTGAGGTAGGGGGGTTGTGCCATCAGACTACCTACAACCTGAACCCTGAACCCTAGGCCCTGGACCCTAATTTTTGTCATAAGATCCTCCGCATCAGTTCATAATCTTTCCTCAGAGGAAGGCGCTATTGAGGTAGGGGGGTTGTGCCATCAGACTACCTACAACCTGAACCCTGGACCCCTGATCCCTAGGCCCTGGACCCTACAGCCATTCGACGTCTAACCATCTGCAGAATACTATACTTCCCCCCGTGTGAGAACCACGGTAACCAGGTTTCAAACTCATGGGTATGGGTATAGGTACAGGTTGTAGACATGTCCAAGTCTCTGCAACGACAGTGTGGTCCAGGGTAATTCAAAGCGCGCGCTTTTGTGCTTATGAGCGCTGACTTTTTGACCCCCTCTGCGCTTTAAGCGCAGTTTTTTGCACCCCCCCCTGTGGGCGCAGCACGCAATTTTTGCGCTTTTTGCACTACAAATCGCAGTTTTTTTGTTTTCAAGTGCGCTAAAGCGCTGGCCAATTGGGCCATTTTAAGGACCCTGGTGCGGTCCCTAAGGATTGCTTTGATGACTGCTTGATAAAAATGAGTCACCTTCAAAAGTTGTTATATTGTTATAGTTGACACAATTTTCATCAAGTCTTGACAACAAACAAAAACTACAGAACATGCAAAGAAACCCTAGTTGTTAAGACTTTATAAAAACCAGTCACCAAACAAGTTGTTACAAGAATATTCATAGTTGACATGATTTTCAGTCAGTTTTGCTTCAAAGGAAAAAGCAGTGTCTTTACTTAGCACTATGGTGATCCTAGTAGCTTATGGGGTGTTGCAAGCAGCTTGTCTTGCTCTAAATGCAACCCCAAAAGACTCTATAACCCAGAGTGTCCATAACCTTGTCCACCAGCAGGGGGAAGTGTGAGCCAACGTAGCGCCCCCAAACCACAGAGGTGATTCTATGCTAGATATAGCATCTCTACTACCTGCACTACGGGCTAGCCAATGCTGCGAGCACAATGCAGATATAGCCTCTCTTACACTACTACCTATCTAGATATCGCATCTCTACTACTTATACTTGCAATACTGCTAGCACTATCGTCCTAGCACTCATGCTGCTAGCACTAATGCTAGATATAGCATCTCTCACATACTACTGCACTACTGCTATCACTCATGCTGCGAGCACTAATGGCTACTACACAATTCTAGATTAGCCTCTCTACACTACTAGCACTACTGCAGCACTAATGGGTAGCACTAATATTCTAGAATATAGTCATCTCTACTAATCTACACTACTGCTAGCACTACTTATGCAATAATGCTAGATTATAGCATCTTCTACTACTACTCGCACTACTACTAGCACTAATGCTCTAGCAAGCACTAATGCTAGATTAGCATCTCTACGACATACTAGTCACTACTCTACACAATGCTGCTGCACTAATGCTGCAGCATAATGCTAGAACATAGCATCGCTACTACTACAGCACTACTGCTATCACTAATTCTGCTAAGCACTAATGCTGACAGCATCTCTACTCTTATAGCACTAATCTAGCACTACTACTAGCCTAATGCTAGATATACATCTAATACTACTACTAGCACTACTGCTAGCACTAATGCTGCTAGCACTAATGCTGCTAGCACTAATGCTAGATCTAGCATCTCTACTACTACTAGCACTAATGCTAGCACTACACTATCAACTAATGCTAGATCTGCATCTCTACTACTACTACACTACTGCTAGAACTAATGCTGTACACTAATGCTAGATATAGCATCTCTACTACTATCTACACTACTGCACTAATTCTAGCACTATGCTGCTGCACTACTGCTGCTACACTAAATGCTGATATAGCACTCTCTCTACTACTACTAGCACTAATGCTAGCACTACTACTAGCACTAATGCTAGATATAGCATCTCTACTACTACTAGCACTACTCTAGCACTAAATGCCTGCTGCACTAATGCAATTATAGCATCTCTACACTACTACACTACTGCTGGCACAATTCTGCTACACTAATGCTAGATATCGCAATCTCGACTACTATGGCCCTACTGCTAGCACTAATGCTGCTACACAAATGCCTCGTAAATGCATCTCTACTCTACTATCAACTATGCTAGAACTAATCTGCACACTAATGCCTGCTAGCACTATGCGGATATAAGCATCTCTACTACTACTAGCACTAATGCTAGCACTACTACTAGCACTAATGCTAGATATAGCTCTAGCATCTATCTTCCCCTCTACTCTCTAGCACCTACTGGCTAGCCCTAATGCCTGCTAGCACTAATGCTAGATATAGCATCTCTACTACTACTAGCACTACTACTAGCACTAATGCTGCTAGCACTAATGCTAGATATAGCATCTCTCTACTAACTACTATCACTATCTGCTAGCACTAATGCTGCTAGCACTATCGCTAGATATAGCATCTCTACTAACTACTAGCAACTAATCTCGCACTAGTACTACACTATCTAGATATGCATCTCTACACTACTAGCCACTAACGCTCGCACAATGCTGCTAGCACTAAAAGGCTGCTAGCACTACTGCTAGATATACATCTTACTACTACTACACTACTGCTACACTAATGCGGCCTAGCCCTAATTCTAGATAAAGCCTCTCTTCTCTACTGGCACTAATGCTAGGCCCATCTAGCACTAATGGCTATATATAGCATAAAAGCTAGCACGAATGCTGCTAGCACAATGCTAGATATAGGCATCTCCAACTACTACTAACACTAATGCTAGCCCTATGCTGCTAGCACTAATGTCTGCTAGCATAATGCTGATATAGCATCTCTACTACTACTAGCACTAATGTAGCACTTACTACTAGAAACTAATGCTAGATATAGCATCTCTTCTACTACGAGCACTACTGCTCGCACTACGGCTGCTAGCACTAATGCTAGATATATCATCTCTACTACTACAGCACTACTGCGGGCACGAATTCTGCTAGCACTAATGCTATATATAGCAATCTCTCTACTAAGTACACTACGCTAGCACTAATATCTGCTAGCACAAATGCTAGAAAATAGCACTCTACACACTAGCACTAATGCTAGCACATTAAGGCTGACTAGCACTAATGCCTCTAGCACTAATGCATATATAGCATCTCTTACTACTACTAGCACTACTGCTAGCACTACTACCCAGCCTAATGCTAGATATAGCATTCTACTACACCCTAGCACTACTGCTAACTAATGCGCGAGCAACTATGCAAGATATATCAATCTCTCTACTATAGCAACGTACTGCTAGCACTTAGCCCTGCTAGCACTAATGCTAGATCTAGTCATCTCTACTACTAATAGCAACTAACTGCTAGCACTATGCTGCTAGCACTAAGGCTAATATAGCCCTCTCTATATACACTAATGCTAGCACTATACTAGCACTATGCTAGATATAAAGCTCTTACTACTACTAGCACTACTGCTAGCACTACTGCTGCTAGCACTAATGCTGCTAGCACTAATGCTAGAGATAGCATCTCTACTACTATATCACGACGCTAGCACGAAGGCTGCTAGCCCTAATTCTAGATAGCATCTCTCTACTACTAGCACTAATTCTGCACTACTACTGAGCACTAATTGCTAATTAGCATCATCTACTACTACTATCAACTACTTCTAGCACTAATTACCATGCTAGCACTAATGCTAGTATAGCTCTCTACTACTACAAGCACTAAGCTAGAGATAGCATCTCTACTACGACTAGCACAATGCTAGCACCAATGCGCGAGCACTATGCTGCTATCACTAATGCTGCTAGCACTATGCTCTTCACTAATGGCGCTGCACAATGCTAGAATAGCAGTCTTCTACTACACACAACTGCAAGCACTAATGGCGTGCTAGCACTAGTGCTGCTAGCACTCAATGCTAGATTGCATCTCTACTTACTAATAGCACTACTGCGAGCCCTATGCTCTTACAGCTAATGCGAGATATAGCATCTCTAAGACTACTAGCCAACGAGCTGCTAGCACTAATGCTGCCTAGCACGAATGCTTAGATCGAGCATCTCTACTACTACTAGCACTACTGCGAGCACTAGTACTAGCACTATGCTAATTAGCATCTGCTTAACTACTACTAGCACTACTGCTACACTAATGCGCTAGCACTATGCTGCTAGCACTAAATGCTGAATATAGCATCTCTACTACTACTAGCACTAATGCTAGCACTAATGCTGCTAGCACAATGCATATAAAGCTCCTTCTACTACTAGCCCTAATGCTAGCACTACTACTAGCACGAATTTCCTAGATATAGCAGCTCTACTATACTAGCACTACTGCTAGCACTAATGCTGCTAGCACTAATGCTAGATATAGCATCTCTACTACTACTAGCACTAATGCTAGATATAGCATCTCTACTACTACTAGCACTAATGCTAGCACTAATGCTGCTAGCACTACTGCTGCTAGCACTAATGCTGCTAGCACTAATGCTGCTAGCACTAATGCTGCTAGCACTAATGCTAGATATAGCATCTCTACTACTACTAGCACAACTGCTAGCACTAAGCGGCTAGCACAATGCTGCTACACTAATGCGAGATCGTAGCATCCTTACCATACTACTAGCACTACGCTACACTAATGCCTGCTACACTAATGCTAGATAAGCACTCTACTAGCTACTAGCCCTACTGCTAAGCAACTAAATGCTGCCTAGCACAATGCTGCTAGCACTACTGCTGCTAGCACTAATGCTGCTAGCACTAATGCTAGATTTAGCATCTCTACTACTACTACCACTCACTGCTAGCCTATCCTGCTAGCAACTAATGCTAGATATAGCATTCATACGATACTAGCACTACTGCAAGCACTCATGCTGCTAGCAACTAATCTAGAAGATAGCATCTCTTACTACTACGAGCACTATGATAGATATAGCTCTTCTCCTACTCACTTCTTGCACTACTGCTTCACTATGCTGTCTGCACGAAATGCTAGATATAGCATCTCTACTACTACTAGCACTACTACTAGCACTAATGCAGAATATAGCATCTCTACTACACTATCCTACTGCTAGCACTATTCTGCTAGCACTATGCTGCTAGCACTACAACTATATATCACTTCTACTACTACTACACTACTGGCTACACAATGCTGCTAGCACTAAAGTGCTAGATAGACTCGCTACTACTACTATACCAACTGCTAGCACTATGCTGCTAGCACTAATGCGCTAGCACTAATGCTAGATAGAGCTCTCTACTACTACTAGCATCAATGCTAGCAACTAATGCGCTACACTAATCCTGCTCGCCTAAGCAGATATAGCACTCTACTACTACTAGCACTACTGCTAGCACTAATGCTGCTAGCACTAATGCTAGATATAGCATCTCTACTACTACTAGCACTAATGCTAGCACTACTACTAGCACTAATGCTAGATATAGCATCTCTCTCCTACTACACTATGCTAGCACTAAGCTGCTAGCACTGATGCTAGATATAGCATCTCTACTCTACTGACACTAGCTAGCACTAATGCTGGTAGCACTAATGGCTGGCAGTCACTAATGCTGCTTAGCACTAATGCTGCTACATAAGCTGCCTAGCACCAATGCTATATAAGCATCTCTACTACTACTAGCAACATCTCTACTACTCTAGTCACTAACTGCTAGCACGAATGCTGCATCACTTGCTAGATTAGCACTCTACTACTACTAGCACTAATGCTAGCACTACTACTAGCACTAATGCTAGATATAGCATCTCTACATACTTCTCCTACTACTAAGCACTACTGCTTACAACTAATGCTGGCTAGCACTAAATGCTGCTAGCACTAAATAGCTTAGAATAAGCAGCTCTACTACTACTAGCACTACTGCTAGCACTACTACTAGCACTACTACTACTGCTTGCTACACTAATGCTAGATATAGCAGCTCTACTACTACTAGCACTAATCTGCACTACTACTCAGCACAATGCTATGTATAGAATCTCTACTCCTACTAGCATAGCAAAGCAACAACTGCTAGCACTACTACTAGCACTTATGCTAGATATAGCATCTCTACTACTACTAGCAGTAATGCTAGCACTAATGCTGCTAGCACCTAATTTTGCGCTAGCACTAATGCTGGCTACAACTATTGCTAGTATACATCCTACTACTACCTAACTACTGCCTAGCACTATTGCTGCTAGCACTAATGCTAGAGATAGCATCTCTACTACTACTAGCACTACTGCTAGCACTAATGCTAGAATATACAATCTCTACTACTATAAGACTAATTCTGCACTAATGCGCTAGCAGCACTAATGCTGCTAGCACACTAATGCTGATATTAGCATCTCTACTACTACTAGCACTACTGCTAAGCACTAATGCTGCTACACTAATCTGCTAGCCTAATTCGCTAGATATAGCATCTCTACTACTCACTAGCACTACTACTGCTAGCACTAATCTGCTAGCACTAATGCTAGATATAGCATCTCTACTACTACTAGCACTACTGCTAGCACTAATGCTGCTAGCACTAATGCTGCTAGCACTAATGCTAGATATAGCATCTCTACTACTACTAGCACTAATGCTAGCACTACTACTAGCACTAATGCTAGATATAGCATCTCTACTACTACTAGCACTACTGCTAGCACTAATGCTGCTAGCACTAATGCTAGATATAGCATCTCTACTACTACTAGCACTAATGCTAGCACTAATGCTGCTAGCACAAATGCTAGATATAGCATCTCTACTACTACTAGCACTACTGCTAGCACTAATGCTGCTAGCACTAAATGCAGAATAGCTCTCTACTCTACATAGCAACAATGCTAGCACTAAGCTGCTAGCACAATGCTATAAACATCTCTCTACTACTAGCACTAATGCTAGCACTAATGCTGCTAGCACTAATGCTGCTAGCACTAAAATGCTAGATTATAGCAGCTTACTACTACAGCAACTAATGCTTAGCACTACTATAGCACTAGATGCTAGATATAGCATTCTACTACTACAGCACTACTGCTAGCACTAATGCTGCCAGCACTATGCTAGATATAGCATCTCTACTACTACTAGCACTACTGCTAGCACTAATGCTGCTAGCACTAATGCTAGATATAGCATCTCTACTACTACTAGCACTACTGCTAGCACTAATGCTGCTAGCACTAATGCTAGATATAGCATCTCTACTACTACTAGCACTAATGCTAGCACTACTACTAGCACTAATGCTAGATATAGCATCTCTACTACTACTAGCACTACTGCTAGCACTAATGCTGCTAGCACTAATGCTGCTAGCACTAATGCTAGATATAGCATCTCTACTACTACTAGCACTACTGCTAGCACTAATGCTGCTAGCACTAATGCTAGATATAGCATCTCTACTACTACTAGCACTAATGCTAGCACTACTACTAGCACTAATGCTAGATATAGCATCTCTACTACTACTAGCACTACTGCTAGCACTAATGCTGCTAGCACTAATGCTAGATATAGCATCTCTACTACTACTAGCACTAATGCTAGATATAGCATCTCTACTACTACTAGCACTAATGCTAGCACTAATGCTGCTAGCACTACTGCTGCTAGCACTAATGCTGCTAGCACTAATGCTGCTAGCACTAATGCTGCTAGCACTAATGCTAGATATAGCATCTCTACTACTACTAGCACAACTGCTAGCACTAATGCTGCTAGCACTAATGCTGCTAGCACTAATGCTAATATAGCATCTCTACTCTACTAGCACTACTGCTAGCACTAATGCTGCTAGCACTAATGCTAGATATAGCATCTCTACTACTACTAGCACTACTGCTAGCACTAATGCTGCTAGCACTAATGCTGCTAGCACTAATGCTGCTAGCACTAATGCTGCTAGCACTAATGCTAGATTTAGCATCTCTACTACTACTAACACTACTGCTAGCACTAATGCTGCTAGCAATAATGCTAGATATAGCATCTCTACTACTACTAGCACTACTGCAAGCACTAAGTCTGGCTAAAGCAACTAAGGCTATATATAGCATCTCACTATACTAGCACTAATGATAGATATAGCATCTCTACTACTTCTTGCACTACTGCTAGCACTAATGCTGCTAGCACTAATGCTAGATATAGCATCTCTACTACTACTAGCACTACTACTAGCACTAATGCTAGATATAGCATCTCTACTACTACTAGCACTACTGCTAGCACTAATGCTGCTAGCACTAATGCTGCTAGCACTAATGCTAGATATAGCATCTCTACTACTACTAGCACTACTGCTAGCACTAATGCTGCTAGCACTAATGCTAGATCTAGCCTCTTCATCTCTAACTACACTGACACTGCTAGCACTATGCCGCTAGCACTAAATGGCTGCTAGCACTAATGCTAGATATAGCAATCTCTACTACACTAGCACTATGCTAGTCACTAATCTGCTGCACACTAAAATGCTGCTAGCACTAATGCTAGATATAGCATCTCTACTACTACTAGCACTACTGCTAGCACTAATGCTGCTAGCACTAATGCTAGATATAGCATCTCTACTACTACTAGCACTAATGCTAGCACTACTACTAGCACTAATGCTAGATATACATCTCCAATCTCTACTCTAACTAGCGACTACGCTAGCACTAATGCTGCTAGCACTAATGCTAGATATAGCATCTCTACTACTACTAGCACTAATGCTAGCACTAATGCTGGTAGCACTAATGCTGCTAGCACTAATGCTGCTAGCACTAATGCTGCTAGCACTAATGCTGCTAGCACTAATGCTAGATATAGCATCTCTACTACTACTAGCACTAATGCTAGCACTAGTGCTGCTAGCACTAATGCTGCTAGCACTAATGCTAGATATAGCATCTCTACTACTACTAGCACTACTGCTAGCACTAATGCTGCTAGCACTAATGCTAGATATAGCATCTCTACTACTACTAGCACTACTGCTAGCACTAATGCTGCTAGCACTAATGCTGCTAGCACTAATGCTAGATATAGCATCTCTACTACTACTAGCACTACTGCTAGCACTAATGCTGCTAGCACTAATGCTAGATATAGCATCTCTACTACTACTAGCACTAATGCTGCAGCAACTACTCTGCTAGCACAATGCTGCTAGCACTAATGCAGAATATAGCGTCTCTACTACTACTAGCACACTGCTAGACTAATGCTGCTGCATAATGCTGCTAGCAACGAATGCGGCTAGCACACAAATGCTTGCAGCACAAATGCTGCTGCCAAATGGCTAGCCAAATTGCTGCTAGCACTAATGCTGCTAGCACTAATGCTAGATATAGCATCTCTACTACTACTAGCACTAATGCTAGCACTACTACTAGCACTAATGCTAGATATAGCATCTCTACTACTACTAGCACTACTGCTAGCACTAATGCTGCTAGCACTAATGCTGCTAGCACTAATGCTAGATATAGCATCTCTACTACTACTAGCACTACTGCTAGCACTAATGCTGCCGAGCACACTTTGCTAGATACGTATCTCTACACTACGTATCACTAATGCTAGCACTAATGCTGCTAGCACTAATGCTAGAAATAGCATCTCTACTACTACTAGCACTAATGCGAGCACAATGCTGGCTACACTAATTCTCGATAGCATCTCTACTACTTACTACTAGCACTACTGCTAGCACTAATGCCTGCTAGCAAGTATGCTGCTAGCAACTAATGCTAGAATATACGCTCTCTACTACTACTAGCCTAATGCTAGCACTAATTGCTGCTAGCACTAATTCTATATATAGCATCTCTACTACTACTCTCCACTATGCTAGCACAATGCTGCTAGCACTAATCTAGAATATAAGCATCTCTACTACTACTAGCACTAACGAGATATAGCATCTCTACTACGACTAGCTCTTGCTAGCACTAATGCCTAGCACTAATGCTGCTAGGCACTAATGCTATATGCCATCTTACTCCTACTAGCACTAATGCTAGATTAGCGCCTACTAGCACTTACTGCTAGCACTATGCTGCTTAGCATTAATGCCTAGATATAGCATCTCTCACTACTACTCGCACTAATTGTAGCACTAAGCTTAGGTAGCAACTAATGACTGCTAGCACTATGCTGCTAGCAACTAATGTGCTAGCACTAATGATGCTAGCACTAATGATAGTCGAGATAGCATCTCTACTACTACTAGCACTAATGCTAGCACTAGTGCTGCTAGCACTAATGCTACTAGCACTAATGCTAGATATAGCATCTCTACTACTACTAGCACTACTGCTAGCACTAATGCTGCTAGCACTAATGCTAGATATAGCATCTCTACTACTACTAGCACTACTGCTAGCACTAATGCTGCTAGCACTAATGCTGCTAGCACTAATGCTAGATATAGCATCTCTACTACTACTAGCACTACTGCTAGCACTAATGCTGCTAGCACTAATGCTAGATATAGCATCTCTACTACTACTAGCACTAATGCTAGCACTAATGCTGCTAGCACTAATGCTGCTAGCACTAATGCTAGATATAGCGCTCTAATAACTACTAGCACTACTGCTAGCACTAATGCTGCTAGCACTAATGCTGCTAGCACTAATGCTGCTAGCACAAATGCTGCTAGCACAAATGCTGCTAGCACAAATGCTGCTAGCACAAATGCTGCTAGCACTAATGCTTCTAGCACTTAATGACTGGATATAGGCATCTCTACTACTTAATAGACCTAATGATAGCATCACTACTAGCACTAATGCTAGATATAGCATCTCTACTACTACTTGCACTACTGCTAGCACTAATGCTCCTAGCACTAATGCTGTAGCACTATGCTTAGATATAGCATCTCACTACTACATAGCACTACTGCTAGCACTAATAATGCTAGCACTTAATGCTAGAAACGTATCTCTATACTACTAGCATAATGCTAGCAAGAATGATGCTAGCCTAATGCTAGATAAGCAGCTCTACTACTACTCCACGAGCTAGCACTAATGTTGCTAGCACTAATTCTAGATATACATCTCTACTTACTACTAGCATACTGCTAGCCTAATGCTGCTAGAAGTAATGCGTAGCACTAAGTTAGATATAGACATTCTATACTACTAGCCACTTAATGCTAGCACTAATGCTGCCAGCACTAATGCTAGCTATAGCATCTCTACTACTATAGCACTTAATGCTATGTAGCACAATGCTGCTAGCACTAAGCTAGATATAGCATCTCTACTACTACTCGCACTAAGTGATAGATTAGCATCTTCTACTACACTAGCACTACTGCTAGCACTAATGCTGCTAGCACTAATGCTGCTAGCACTAATGCTAGATATAGCATCTCTACATACTAGCCACTAATGCTAAGATATAGAATCTCTATATACAGCACTCTGCTAGCAATACTGCTTACTAGCACTAATGCTGCTAGCACTAATGCTAGATCTAGCATCTCTACTACTACTGACTACTGGCTAGCAATACTGCTGCAGCACTAAGTGCTAGCACTAATGCTTGCTAGCCCCCTAATGCTAGATATAGAATCTCTACTACTACTAGCACTAATGCTTGCACTCAGGCTGCTAGGCACTAATTGGACTAGATATAGCATCTCTACTATACTAGCACTACTTCTAGCACTAATGCTGCTAGCACTAATGCTAGCATTAATGCTGCTAGCACTAATGCTGCTAGCACTAATGCTAGCACTAATGCTGCTAGCACTAATGCTGCTAGCACTAATGCTGCTAGCACTAATGCTGCTAGCACTAATGCTGCTAGCACTAATGCTGCTAGCACTAATGCTAGCACTAATGCTGCTAGCACTACTACTAGCACTACTGCTAGCACTAATGCTACTGCTAGCACAAACTACTACTAGCACTAATGCTAGATATAGCATCACGAAAGAAACCCTTCTAACAACCCACCCTGCACCCTAAACCCTCCCTGCCAGATCATCAGGCAGTACGGGGGCATTCCACAGCTGATTGGGCTGCTAAGCTCGGATTTGGAGCAGGTCCCAGGTTCAGCTGCTGGCGTTCTTCAAAACATTTCTCGGGAGCTCTCCAGTCGCTTGCTCATCAAGTAGGTTCTGGTATGCTGATCAGATAATATTGTTAATTTATTAATGTATTAATTAATTTATTTATGTATCTATATTTATTTATGTGTTTATTTATCATATTATGTGTTCCTGGGGCTTCTCGGTCGCTTGCTCATCGAGTAGGTTATCTGGTATTACCTTACATTACATTACATTACATGTTAAAGTCTACTTGACACCGCGAGGGTGTATGAGACTCAGTGCTTTAAACAAAAAGAAAAAGCACCCACAAAGCAAAAAAACCCATTACATCAGGGGTGTGTCGAGGACAAACAAACCAAACTCCCAACCACCGTTTTGGTGGCGTAGGTATTAAACCCCTTAGAGCCGGACCCAGATCTCAACCACTTACAGTGGCGGAGGTAAGAAGCTAACAACTGAGAAGTCACAAGAAGAAAAAAAGGGATGATAAATTACGGTGCCACTAAGCAGTCCAGGGCTTCCTGTCTTGCTCTTCTACAAGTAGAAAGATAGTCGGCTAGGTTGCTCCAAAAAGACTTAGTGCCATTTCCATTCATAAAGGTTCTGAATGTGGAATCGCAGAATTCCACATTCCATACGGTTAAGTCGGTATCCTCCTGGACATGCCTATAAATATCTGTAAACAGCTTCTGGTAGCGGAGGCGAATATCATTATAAAAAGGGCACTCAAATATATGCATTTCATCCTCAGGTTTTTGGAACCCACACATTTGACAGTGTCTCATTGAGCGAGGGATGTGTGCTCTATCCACCACCCTCATTCTTTCTGTGTTCAGCCAATGGGAACCCATTCTAAACTGTGCTATGGAACGAATCTGATCCTGCTTATGTAAGGCGGATGTAAAGGGAATCAAGCCATTCTCATCATTACTGTTGGCTGCGAACCATTTTTGGTATCGGAGGCGTTTAAAGCCAACCCTTCTCTCATCAGGGATGTCTCTAACTGCATTGGTGTCACTTGGGTACTTAAACCTCCATGACTCAAAAACTTCAGACATAATACCTTCGACATCGACAGCCTCCAAAATGTTGATGTTTTTACTGGATCCTAGCTTGTGGAGAGCACAACGCAAGTCATGAACCCAGCCAGTGTTGGAGTCAAAAGATTCCTCAAGAGCCATTCTAATGAGATCCTCAGGTTCTTTATGAATGGTCTTGTTCCAGAAGCGCAAAGCTTGTTTAAGCCAAGCAAAAAACAACGGGGTTCTACCAGCTCTTCCATGATAATATTAGATGTAGTAGATTGGCAAACACCCAACATTTGTTTAAGTATACCTCTATGCCATTTCTCACAAGCATGGTCATTTGAGATAAGCGTGTTGTTCAGAATAGAAGGAGCCCACACCTCACAGCCAAAATTCAGGATAGGTTGTACAAGAGAATCAAACAGGTGGGTGAGAATATCATATTGTATATCTCCATAGTATGGCATCGCCTACGGAGCATGTGGTGTGCCTTTTGGGCCTTAGTGAGCATCCTAGAAAAAGCAGCTTTTGCACGATTGCTTGAGTCACCATCCACAAAGAGGGATCCCAAGTAGATAAAAGATAACTTTGTAGAAAGTTGTGCTCCATCATAGACAAATTTGTAATCAGGATCCATGCGGGCCTCATCACAGAATTGCTTGTTGAAAACGACAATCTCAGTTTTCTTTATATTCACAGCCATCTTAGTAGCCTCGCAGAAATCTCTCAGGCAGTCAAGCATCGCTTGCATATCTGCCGGGGATTCTGCCATTATAGCTAGGTCATCAGCATAAAGTAACAGTTGCAGAATCTTTCCCCTAAGCTCAGCCCCTACATTTGGGAGCTTGGATTGGAGGAACGATTCAATTCTATCAATGAACAGACCGAATAGGAGTGGGGATAGGGGGTCTCCTTGTTTAACTCCTACAAGGGATGGAAAGGAGGATCCAATGTCCCCATGTAGGCGAACTTGGAAAACAACATGATTATACATGGACTTCAGAATACTGAGATAGGGGTCCTTGACTCCTAGCCTTGCTAAGCAATCCCATAGCAAGTCTCTGTTGACCCAATCATAAGCCTTCTTGAAATCAACAAAAGCCACAAAGAGTGGTTTTTTCTTTTCTCTATATTTATCTACAATATGGTTAAGAATGAATGATGCATCTGCAGTCCCCCTACCACTTCTAAATCCATATTGGCCAGCGGCTCTAAGGTTGAATTCTTCTGACCAATCATCTAGTCTACGTAGCATGCAAAGGGAGAAGATCTTTCCTATGGAGTTGCTCACCGCAAGACCTCGATAGTTGTCCTTGTCATACACACTGCCTTTGGATTTGGGTACGGGTACCAAGGCAGCTGCAGCCCATTGGCTAGGGTAAGAAGTCTTCCAGATGAGATTAAACAGGTTAGTCATAGCTTGTACAAATCGGGAGTTGGCCTCATGGGAAGCAAATCTGTACCATTCTGCAGGGATACCATCTACCCCGGGGGAGGAGTTTTTCCGTAGGGATTGGAGAACAGAAAACACCTCCTGGGTGGTAAAGTCTTGACATAACCATGTTGGTGCGGCCTCTATCTGAGGTCCATCAGCTTGAGGGACAAAGTCCCTAGCATCCAGACTTGGATCAATACCTACTTGCACATCAAAGAGGTCTGCAAAATAATCAGTCCAATCATGAATTGTGATGTCTGCCGTAGTGGCCTTGTTAGGCTCACGCACGTCTTTCCAAAAACTTTTCGGATTATGCCGAAGATTCGTATGAAGGTTCTCCATGCGTGTTTCTAGCCACTTCCTCTTCTTTCTTCTGAGAATCCTCTTGTACTCCTTGTGCATAGAACCAGCCAAGTCAGAGCTAGAGCCATGTTGATGTTCTGCTTGGCTTGCTGCCTGTCTAGCACGATTGCATTCATCATCATACCATGCGTTCACGGGCCCGTGCTTACGCTTAGCTACAGGTTTGTGACATGGTGTGCATTTGCTTATGGCTAGTTCAATAGCACTAGCAATCCCCTTCTCTGAATCTTCCATAGATGAGCTATGGAGTGCATTGTCAAGTAATCGGTTAACGTCTGGGTCACGCTTAATTGTGTGTGCATACATCTGGACATAGTTGTCTTTCCATTTCAGTTTGGGCGAAGGTTTACCACCAGCAGGTGTACTAATAGTACCTTGAGAAGGCCTAAGGGCAGCATCTGGTATGTGGAGTGTGATAGGCATGTGGTCAAACTTTCCACCCCCGGGCTTGAGAGGGCAGTCATGCTTGGGAGCCACACTAAACTTGACTCCTGGGGTGTTGAGAAGACTAGGGGCGGCTAGCGCATAATCGATGACAGATTTCTTGTCCATGCCATCTGCAAAGAAGGTATGTGCACCTTGCATATCACCTTCTGTTCTACCGTTAAGGATGATAAGACCAGTTACTACACATAGCTGAAGTAGGGCCCCCCCCAATCGATTGGGGGGAGCTGTGTCCATGCTACACCTCGGTTGAATGGTTTGGTTGGGGGCTGTACTATTGGTTTGGGATACTGGTTCATCTCCTAACTCGGTATCATCATTGTCCACACCAAGACCAACCCGAGCGTTGAAGTCACCCATCACCACAACGTTGCCTTTTTCCTGGAAGTTCCCAATGATTTTACCTAGAGTGAGGAAGTGGTCCTCTATACTAATGCAGTCGTCACCATGTTTGTAGTATGAGCTGTTAGCATGTGGGATATAGCACACACCAATGTGTGTTCCATGTATGCGAATCCATGCCATGCCTAATTCAGGTGCCTCATGGACTAAAGTAGCATTTAGGCAAGTGCGGACATAGATAGCGACCCCCCCATCCTTGCTCAACTTGGGGCGAGGGGCACAAGAAAGGCATTTGAAACCTGGAATGTGGGGGGTGTCTATGTATATATATAAACCTGTGTCTATATATAAACCTGGAATGTGGGGGGTATGATGATATCATTATTTCTTTTGGGGGCTACATGTAGCAGCTTCTAGGTAGCTCCCTTGCCCTGTCATAGGTCTAAGCTCAGATTTGGAGCAGGTCACAGGTTCAGCTGCTGGCGTTCTTCAAAACGTTTCCCGGGAGCTCTCCAGTCGCTTGCTCATCAAGTAGGTTTTGATCACCAAGAGAGTCTTAGATCATTGTTGTTATCAATTTGTAACGATACTTAAAACCTATATTGTGTGGTTCCTGTACCTCTATCTCATTATTATGTTGAATGAGAGAGGGTAATTGGAAGAACCCCCCGGAAGATGTGGTGTGGGCTTATCTTGGTTCAACACTGGCCTGCCTGTATGTATGTATGTATGTATGTTTGTCTGTCTGTCTGTATGTTTGTATGCATGTATGATTGTATGTATGTATGTATGTATGTATGTTTGTTTGTATGTTTGTATGTATGTATGTTTGTATGTATGTATGTATGTTTATATGTATCAGTCCAGGGGTAGTCCAAATAGGCTAGAGGGACTTGCCCAACTGTGTAGGAAGGGCTTTAAAAGAAAAAACACTGATGAAGTGCCTTTGACAACTGCAATGTACTGTATGGGATGGACTCAAGCAACTTAGTACTTTTTCACTAGAAATCGGTCCCTGTTGTACGTATGAAGCATAGGTATATAGCTTGCTCATGAACTGGATGCCCCACATCCCATCCTGAGCAGCCCTGGTGTATATATGAAGCATAATAAAAAGGAAATGATAACGCCTGGTGCGGCGTGGTGTCCAGGGAGCCCGTCGTACGCGGTTGGGGAGCGGTCTCCTACCTCAACTGGACAAGCTACCATCGCGGTTGACGACGACCTATATGAAGCATATGTATATATGAAGCAATTGTATATATGCTTGCTTGTGAAGAAGTTGTTGGTATGCAGGGATAGAAACGGAGGCAGGGGGAGAGAGAAGGAGAGGAAGTGGGAGTGAGAGAGGGAGATATTACATTATTATTCCCACACCTGTCTCCAGCACCAACCTTACCTCAAACGCAAACGCAAATGCTGACACAAAGACAAACACAAATACAAACACAAATACAGATACAAATATAAATACAAATGCTAAAGAACGCAGCAGAGCTTACATACTTGCATTCCTTATTACCCCCCCAGGGCACTGGATGCGGTACCGCCATTATGTGGCCTACCTGTGCTACACCACAGTAACCCCGTCCGCAATAGTGTTACACCCACCCACCCTCCCATATGACACAACAGCATACTGCCGATGGTTGTACCCACCCACCCACCAACTCAACCCCCCAGGGCACTGGACGCAGTACCGCCATTAGCCCGTCTCTTGTCTTCATCAGATGTACAGGAAAACGCAAAGGCAATCACAAATACAAATACAAATACGAACACAAATTATAAAACACACCCCAGAGCTTACATATTTGCATTCCTTATTACCCCCCCAGGGCACTGGACGCGGTACCGCCATTAGCCCGCCTCTTGTCTTCATCAGATGTACAGGCTCAAGTAAGTAGGGAACGGCAACATATATTAGTGTTTGAAAAACTAATATGAACTAATATTATTAAAGTGTCACAATAATATTAGTTTTTCAAATAAATTCAAAATTCTGGAGAGACGGCTCGACAGTCTTATATATATTATATATATATATATATATTATCTAACAATCACTTAAAGTATTCATTCACTAACATTAAATAACTAAGTCTTTCCCTACAAGTGAGTGATACTCTATTTTTTGTGTAGCCGTATAAATATACTGTGTGTGTATATTGTGTGTGTAAATATACTGTGTGTGTATATTGTGTGGGTAAATATACTGTGTGTGTATATTGTGTGTGTAAATATACTGTGTGTGTATATTGTGTGTGTAAATATACTGTGTGTGTATTTATGTATATTGTGTGTGTAAATATATATTTATGTATATTGTGTGTGTAAATATACTGTGTGTGTTTATTGTGTGTGTAAATATACTGTGTGTGTATTAGCCCGTTTGAGTGATACGATTGGTCTAGTGGTACACCAAATCGCTTAAACGAAGCGGTGTCGGGGGTTCGATTCTCCCTACGGCCACCCTGAGCGTTGCAGGTCGCTGTCAACCACGATGGTAGCTTGTCCAGTTGAGGTGATAGACCGTTCTCTACCCGCGTACGACGGGTTCCCTTAATACCACGCCCCACCAGGCGTTATCATTGCTATACTGTGTGTGTTTATTATATGCATGTTACAGTCCTGGGGTAGCTGACCAGGCTAAGGGGATCTCGATGAATGCCCAACCTCAAATAAAACCAAAACGTGATTTATGCCCGACCTCGAATAATCAAGAACCTTAATACATGTACAGGAAGGTCTAATTAAATACAGTAATTAATTAAATAATCAAGAACCTTAATAATTAATTAATTAAATTATCAAGAACCTTAATACATGTACAGGAAGGTCTAATTAAATATAGCACTAGTAATGTAGTGATCCCTGTGCGTGTGTGTGTTTCTGTGTGAGTATATGTGTGTTTGTGTGTGAGTGTGTTTATTTGCATGTGTGTGCATGTGTGTCTGTATATGTGTTTGTGTGTGGATGTATGTGTGATTAGTTGATAACTCTCCATGCGCAGTCTTTGCATTCATTTATTGGTCCTCACTATCCACTTGTTGTGAAGAATATCTTTTGAGAATGATATTTTTTAAATATCTTATCCAATTTTGTGTGAAGAATATCTTTAAACTTTCTTATCCACTTTTGTGGAGAATAAAGCGTCTTGTTCACTTTTAGTGAAGAATATATATTTGTGGAGTATATCTTTAATCTGTCTCATCCATATAATGATGATGATGATGTTTTTTCTGATGCCCTACTGGACTCCTAACGGTTTGACAGAGTTAAGGGGGACTTATGAACATCATGCACAAAAAATAAAATAAAAAAGAAGGAGAAAAGTATGCTTACTGGTGTCCGTGGGGATCGCATGGGGAAAGTTGGGATTGAAAGACGGTGAGCAGCCGATAGTAGGCTGAAAAACGGGGGGGGGGGGGGGGGGGGGGGGGTGAGGGGGAAGTCTGACCAGTTTAGCCGGACCCCTGCGTTGCCCTGCGTATCACTTGCACAAAAACAAAACAGTGGAACCCTTGCCTGGGAAATTAATGATAACGCCTGGTGGGGCGTGGTTTTAAGAGAGCCCCGTCTTACAGCGGTAGAGAACAGGCTGCTACTTCACCTGGACAAAGCTACCATGGCTGTTGACAGGGACCGCAAACACTAAAGCGCACCCATAGGGATTTGAACCCCGCACCTTTATCGCTCAACGAGCTCAACCACTGAACCATTTGTCGAAACGGGATAAAACCATGTAACAACTATCAATCCATGTTGTATGTTACAGTCCAGGGTTAGCCACTTAGACTAAAGGGACTCGCCTATCCTCAAACAATCAAGATCAACTCTAGGTTTTGTGGAGGGGCAAGTTGTATGTATGTTTACAGTTCAGGGGAAGCCAAATAGACTAAAGGGACTTGCACACCTTTAAATCAGGAAATGCAGTTTTAAAAAGAAGCACTGGTGAACTGAACCCCTACAAATCGGAAGGGACGGGCCCCCGAAGATCGGGCTGTTGGAGATAACAACAAGAATCCAACCCAATCCTTTAGTAAATATAGATGGTTTCTGTAGCAGTCAAGCCACAAGCATCACAGTATCACCCCACCCTAGTACCCTACCCACCTCACCTCACACCACCCAACCCAACCCAACCCACCTCACGCCACACCATACCACAACACCCGACCCCACACCATCCAACCCAACACCACCCAACACCACACCACCTCACACCACCCTCAAATCACCCTCCCACTGCCCTCACACCACTCCATACCCCCCCCACCCCCCCCACCCCACACACACACACCCCACCCCCTCCACCCACACCACACCACACCACCCCCACCACCCCCACACCACACCACTACTGTCACGCGTAGGTCTGTGCTGCAGGCGCCCTGCTAAACATCATTGGTCCCGAGATGTATGACTTCGAGGGAGGGGAGAGTCAGCGACGTGCGATGGGTCGAATTTTGTCGTTAATCATGTCGAGCTCACAAGTGCATAGTGCGGTCTTTAAACGTCCTCCTGACATAGGTGAACTTCCATAGAATGATACGTAGCCGCGATGGTCAAGAGTCATCATACGGGGCCAAGCCGATTGCCAACGTTTACGGTCGCCATTTGCCCCCCCTGGCCGTAACTAATACAACCCCGTGTTATAACCATGTAACAATTCAGATTTAAAGTCAAATATAACCCCGTGTGTTAGCTGCATGCTGTGCGATACTCAGGACTTCAGGAGTTGAGGTCAGATTTGTTCAAAACTTTACATTTCACGTCTCTAACGCAGATATTTGAGGGTCTGTTCCGTTATTTAGGCTCATGAGACATGATTTGGGCTCATGAATCGTAGATTTTGAAATAAGTTACGGCTCAAAACTTATATTCTTGAGCACCCTTGAACAATGCTGGCAATAATTGTGCTACTGCCGAGGAGGGCGAGCAGTCGGGCAGCCTGAAAGGCCATGTAACCAAGTTCCAAGAGCAACCCTGGTAGCAGAACTGCTAAGAGTGCTACCTAGCTGGCCGGATGCAACACTAGTCAAGGAACTTGAACCTGAACTCGGTTACAAAGCTTCAGCCATCAATTTGGCTGCTCACCGTCTTAGGCAGTAAAAACAATTACTAGGGGAAATGTAAACGCGAACTGTAGGAATTTGAATTGTCACATGGTCAAGCCGCTGGTGGCCCTTGGGTGAAGAATTTGAATTCGAATTGTCGCATGGTCAAGCCGCTGGTGGCCCTTGGGTGAAGAATATAAATTCGAATTGTCGCATGGTCAAGCCGCTGGTGGGCCTTGGGTGAAGAATTTGAATTCGAATTGTTGCATGGCCAAGCCGTCGGTGGCCCTTGGGTGAAGAATTTGAATTCGAATTGTCACATGGTTAAGCCGTCGGCGGCCCTTGGGGTGGGGAATCACACACATACGCACACATGTTGTGGGGCGGGCTTGTCTTGGGTCTACTATGGCCTGTCTGTAACAATCAAATGTAACGAAATGTAATGTATAGCAATATAATGTAACATTCAATCGACATGGAGGAGTGCGCTGCAGGGGCTATCCCCAAAACTAAATTGGATAATGTTGTGAGCATTGGATTGGATTGCTGCATGTGTTTTCAGTCAATTCTGGGCTGCTCACCGTTTTTTCTATTCCAAGTCCCCGTGCACGTGTAACAATTCAAATTCAAAATTAAATCATCACTGTTGACCAGGAGTCCAGGACAGACGAGCCCCCTGCCCAGGTCTGTAGAGGCGGAGCCGAGGAGCACATGTTTTCTTTTGGCATTAAGGATTTTCTCCTTAAAGGGTGGGCTAGCCTAAACTCGAGGATCAATCAATACATTAATAAATAGTACGCCTTGTTACGAGTTACCCAGTAACCCAGTTCAATTATCACTATAGCACGAACTCAGGGGCCCTGTCGGTAAAACAATTGTTTGGGGTTCAGTTCATCAATGCCTTTTCTTTTTAGCCCTTCCTGTCACGGTTGGGCAAGTTCCTTCAGCCCATTTGGCCTCCCCCTGGACTGGAACATACTAACATACATACACCAACCCAGTTACAAGGCTCCCCGAGTCCCCATGCGATACCCCCATGGGTATTTTTAAGGAAAGGAGCCAGTGTCTTCACGTAGCACCTTAGTGCTCCCAGTAGCCTTCAGAGTGCTACTAGCATCTTTTTTGACCTAAAAAAGCCTACTGGCATCTTTTTGACCTAAAAAAGCCTACTAGCATCTTTTTTGACCTAAAAAAGCCAACTAGCATCTTTTTGACCTAAACAAGCCCACTAGCATCTTTTTGAACTAAACAAGCCTACTAGCATCTTTTTGACCTAAAAAAGCCTACTAGCATCTTTTTGACCTAAAAAAGCCTGCTAGCATCTTTTTGACCTAAAAAAGCCTACTAGCATCTTTTTGACCTAAAAAAAGCCTACTAGCATCTTTTTGACCTAAAAAGCCTACTAGCATCTTTTTGACCTAAAAAAGCAACCCCAAAAGGCTGTAACATAACACACCAAAACGGTGACTATAGCTAGCTCCGGCTTACGCTATGGTGTCCTTAACTTCACGCCCTGTGAGTAACGGTTCTACACGGATGTAACAATTTCAATTTCAATTTTAACACACCAAAGACATCAAGGGACGTGATGTAGCACTAGTGCTACAAGTAGCACCTTCAAAAAAAGCCTGGATAATGTATGTAGGTTACAGTCCAGGGGTAGGCCAAGTAGGCTAAAGGGAATTGCCCAACCGTAGTAGGGAGGGCTTAACAATAAAAAGGCCTGGATAATGTTGAAGACGTCAGTGTACCACTCGGACATCTAAATCAGATGTCCGAGTGGTACACTGACGTCTTCAACAGATAACCCCGAAATCAGGAAGCAACAACAATAATACATTATACGGGAATCCGCGGGAATGATTAGCAGTTATCTCTACTTCACTCCTTTACAGGAGGGGGGGGGGGGGGGGGGGGGGGGGGGGGGGGGGGGGGGGTGGGGGGTGGGGGGGGGGGGGGGGGGTGGGGGGGGGGGGGGGGGGGGGGGGGGGGCGGGGGGGGGGGGGGGGGGGGGGGGGTTGGGGGGTGGGGGTGGGGGGGTGTGGGGGGGGGGGGGGGGGGGGGGGGGGGGTGGGGTGGGGGTGGTTTGTTGTGGGTGGGGGTGTGTGGGGTGAGGGGTTGGGGTCCTTAAAAGCTGATCCCTCACTTAGATAACGCCAGTCTGGAGTGGGTGGGTGGGTGGGTGGCGGATGTTAGGTGTGGGTGGTTACCAATTACCCTCCCCCCAAGAGGACCCCCCCCGACCCTCCTGGAAAGATGACCTCACGTGTATCATGGGTGGGGGGGGAGGGGGGGAATTCCGGGAAACAAGTCCTGCAGCCCCCTCTGAAAGAAGACCAGACCTTAGATATAAAGGCATGGGAGGGGGGGGGGGGGGGGGATTCCGGGAAATAAGTCCTGCAGCCCCCTCTGAAAGAAGACCAGACCTTAGATATCAAGGCATGGGAGGGGGGGGGGGGGGGGGGGGGGGGGGGGGGATTCCGGGAAATAAGTCCTGCAGCCCCCTCTGAAAGAAGACTAGACCTTGGATATCAAGGCATTGGGAGGGGGGGGGTCTCCGGGAAATAAGTCCTGCAGCCCCCTCTGAAAGAAGACCAGACCTTAGATATCAAGGCATGGGAGGGGGGGGGGATTCCTGGAAATAAGTCCTGCAGCCCCCTCTGAAAGAAGACTAGACCTTAGATATCAAGGCATGTGAGGGGGGGGGGGATTCCGGGAAATAAGTCCTGCAGCCCCCTCTGAAAGAAGACCAGACCTTAGATATCAAGGCATGGGAGGGGGGGGGGGATTCCGGGAAATAAGTCCTTCAGCCCCCCTCTGAAAGAAAGACTAGACCTTAGATATCAAGGCATGTGAGTGGGGGGGGGAATTCTCGGGAAAATAAGTCCATGCACCCCTCTGAAGATACCAGACTTAGATACCAGCATGGGAGGGGGCGGGGGGGGTCCCCGGGAAATAAGTCTGCAGCCCCCTCTGAGAAGACCAACCTTAATATCATAAGGCATGGGAGGGGGGGGGTCTCCGGGAAATAGTCCTGCAGCCCCTCTGAAAGAAGACCAGACCTTAGAAATATCAAGCATGGGCGGGGGGGGGGTATTTCGGGAAATCATTCCTGCAGTCCCCCTCTGAAAGAAGACCAGACCTTAGATATCAAGGCAGTGGGGGGGGGGGGGGGGGGCGGGGGGGGGGGCAATTGAAAGCGACCCCCAGCTCCCTCTGAAGAAATCAAACCTAGCTAGCAAGGGGGGGGGGGGGGGGGGGGGGGGGGGGGGGGGGGGGGGGGGGGGGGGGGGGGGGGGGGGGGGGAGGGGGGGGGGGGGGGGGGGGGGTGGGGGGGCGGGGGTGGGTGTGTGGTGGGGGTTGGGGGGGGTGGGGGTGGGGTGGGTGGTGGCGGTTGTTGGGTGGGTGGTGGTGGTGTTGGGTTTGGGGGTGGGGTGGTGTGTGGGGGGGTCGGGTGGGGGGGGGGGGGGTTTTTTGTTTTGGTTTGTGTGTTGGTTGTGTTTGTGGGGTTTTGGTTCTTTTTTTGTTTTGTTTGGTTTTTTTGTTTTTTTTTTGGTTTTGTTTTTTTTCTTTTTTTGTCTCCCTTTCTTTATCCTTTTTCCTTCCTTCTTCCTTCCTCCTTCCCCCCCCCCTCGCTTTTTCGCCCTGTTGGGTTGGTTGGTTTGGTGTTTGTTGGTTGTTGCCCGCTTTGCTGCTGCCTTGGTTTGCTTTTGCCCCCTGCTTGGACGTTTCTTTTCCTCTCCCTCTTCTCTCTCTTCCTCTCTCTTCTTCTTCTCGGCATTGCAAATCGGGGAATAAGCAGCTTTGTCAAAAAAGCGTTACGGTCACGTTCTCAAACGTCTCAACCCGACCCCCATATCTTTTTGGGACGCTTACGTTGTCAAACACGAGCTTTTTGGCTCATGGTGGACAATCGTTTTTTTTTGGCTCATGAACCAAGAGGCAGTTTTGACCTCATTCACACATTCCCGTGGGATTCTGACTCATGCAACGTAGATTCTGACTCATGCATCGTAGATTCTGGACGCATCATGCACAACGTAAATTCTTCTGACTCAATATCATGCATCTACATCTGACTCAATGCAACGTAGATTTTGTTGACCACAGGTAAGTCTCACAACACTATAATTTTGAAAGCCTCTTGAACAACCCTGTTGGGAAAATCCACATTGAGTTACCAACACTGTTTTTCTTATTGGCCCTACCCAGACCAGCCCAGGCACACAAACTATCCAGAACAGAGGCTCCCTTGACAACACACCCCCAAAACCCAACAAAAAAACACCAACCAACACCCCCCCCCTGAAAGTCCCTCTCACCAACCTGAACTG
This sequence comes from Chlamydomonas sp. ICE-L, assembly GCA_013435795.1. NCBI lineage: Eukaryota > Viridiplantae > Chlorophyta > Chlorophyceae > Chlamydomonadales > Chlamydomonadaceae > Chlamydomonas > Chlamydomonas sp. ICE-L. The sequence goes on from JACBWV010000825.1 coordinate 4,736,306, forward strand.
CTTTCTCTGACCTTCTGAACTCAAACTCACCACCCTGACTGTTAACTTTGAAACTGCTTTCTTGCGACCCCCCACCCCCCACCAGCAACCACTCACTATTTTCCTACC
>JACBWV010000825.1:4736913-4769413 GCA_013435795.1 Chlamydomonas sp. ICE-L
CCCCCCCCCCCCCCCCCCCCCGCCCTCCCCCCCCCCCCCCCCCCCCCCCCCCCGCTGAACCTGCCATTCCCACTGTCTTACCCCCCCCCCCCCCCCCCCCCCCCCCCCCCCCCCCCCCCCCTGCAACCCCTCGCTCTTTCCACGCCACCCCCCCCCCCCCCACCCCCTGAATCATTTTCAAAGTAGAACCACCTCAACGTTTACCCAACGAACCATCTCAACCTCCCACTTTCCCTCACGCCACCTGAAGTCTTTTCATTGAGAATCACCCCCACTCTGTCACCGGTCTTGCCAGCAGCCATGGCAGCAGCAGCAATCAGACTAGTGTCTGGAGACTCAACCCATTGCTTCAAGTCGTGTAGAGCCCCCTCATTAGGAAAGGCATGGACCACTTCCATACGATTCACTTGCCGATTACCACTGCCACCTCACCCTGGATAACAGGCAACATGCCTCAATAGCTGTAATGGGGTGGTGGTGGTGGTGTGGTGTTTGGTGGTGTTGGTGGGGGGGGGGATGGTATTGGTGTGTGGTTTGGGGGGGGGGGGGCCCCTCTTCCATGGCATTGACGATGCCGATACCTGCCACACCCTGTATCACAGCAACATAATCTCATATATGTCAGTTTTTCTGCTTTGAGTGCTGGTTGGTGGGGAGGGGTGATGGTGATGGTGGTGGTGGTGGTGGTGGTGGTGGTGGTGGTGATGGACCCCTTCCATGGCATTGACTACGCCGATAACAGCCCCATCCTGGATCACAGCAACATCATCACAAATAGGTCAGGTTTTCTGCTTTGATTGCTGGTTGGTGGGGTGGGGTGATGGTGGTGGTGGTGTTAGTGTGAGTGGGCCCCTTCCATGGCATAGACGATGCCGATAACAGCCTCAGCGTGGATATTAGCAGCTTAAGGACATATAGGTCACAGTTGGATATCATCGTGGATATTAGCAGCATTAGGACATATAGGTCACAGTTGGATATCATCGTGGATATTAGCAGCATTAGGACATATAGGTCACAGTTGGATATCATCGTGGATATTAGCAGCATTAGGACATATAGGTCACAGTTGGATATCATCGTGGATATTAGCAGCTTAAGGACATATAGGTCACAGTTGGATATCATCGTGGATATTAGCAGCATTAGGACATATAGGTCACAGTTGGATATCATCGGTGTATAGCATCATATGACATTAGTCACAAGTTGGATATCATCGTGGATCTTAGCAAGCATTAGGACATATAGGTCAACAGTTTGGATATCATCGGTTGATATTATCAGCTTAGTACATATAGGTCACAGTTGGATATCTCGTGATCTTAGTCAGCAATTAGTGACATATAGGTCTACATTGGATTCAATGTGGAAATTAGCAGCATTAGGACATATAGGTCACAGTTGGATATCATCGTGGATATTAGCAGCATAAGGACATATAGGTCAGTTGTGCATGGACTTATATAGGGCTGTGTGGCCCAGTGGCTGGCTCATGGAGCTACCTGGAAGCTGCCATGCACAGCCCATAAAAGAAAGGCGGCACACCACTGGGTTCTCTGGCTAGCTGAGGAGACCAATAATTTTTGATGAAATAAAAAGGTCCCAATCTTCTCCCCCACCCCCCGCCCACTCACTTACCCACCCACTCACCCACCCACATAAAAAACTATGTGTAGGCTGATCCAAGCAGGAGTGCAAAGCTGGTCAAGTGCTCTGAAGCAATGCCTTTAGGATGAAATTAAATAGAATGTCCGCCCCACCCACACCCCCCCACCCCCACCCCCACCCGACACACCCACTCCTCCCCCCCACCCCACCCCATACTCCACCCTTCCAACAAACTACTAACTCATCTCCCACTGCCCATCATTTGTAGTCTGTGTCCAATTGTTCGTGCATCGATTTCGCGTGCAATAGCTGTCAAGCTCGCCCTGAGCTACAGTTGATCACCACGTTTCCTTTTCGGTACGCTCTGTACGCAACACGTTAAGATTTGGATGAAGGTTTGGCAAAAGCCCCCTCCCTCGGCCCGCGGCCCAGATGTATTTCTAGCCTCGTACACACACATTTCCTAAACCACTTAGAATCACCTTCGGTGTAGTCCTGATCCAAGCAAGAGTGTCAAGCGATCTCTGCATTGAGGCCCAACCTCTGTAGTCAGATGCCTCTGATGTAATCGACAAACAATAACTTCTCCGCACGCCCCACACGCACCCAACGCAACCAATCTCTCCGCACAGTCCCCCTACCACACATTCCAACACATAAGAAATCACCTGATTCAAGTCATAGTCATGATCCAATGCTAGAGTGCTATCTGACTCTTGGACGAGCCACGCTCTGTACAAGCCTTTATGGATTAAAACAAACAAAAAGTCCCCCCCCCCCCACCTCCCCATACACTCCAAACCCCCGTCCCCCTACGCCCGACATTCCAACACAGTGTGGATGCTTAGAAATCACCCGTCTGTTTGTTATGGTCTGATTCTCAAGCAAGATGTGCCCAATACCTGATCAAGGCGCTCTCGTCGAGGCCGGAAGCTCTGTGTCAACCGCATTCGTATAGATGAAAAGAAAGGGTACAAGCCCCCCCCACAGCATCACAATCTCCCCCCTGTCGCTTCCCCCCTCCCCACCCCGCCCCCCATCCACATACTATATCCCTACACATGCCTCCACCACATAAGAAATCACCTCGGTGTAGTCGGATCCAAGCAGGAGTGCCAAGCTGATCAAGCGCTCTCGGTCAAGGCCAAGCTCTCTTGCAATGTCAGATGCCCGGTACTCCTCCACATACCTCGAATTTTTGGAAAGCGGTGATTGATGGATTAGACATTTGACGGCTGTGCATATTGCTTAGTTGCTTGGTTGTTTGCTCGATTGCGTGTCCTTTCTCTTGCTGGGCTGCTGCTCGAACTTGCTTTATTTACAGACCTGACTGCTGTCAAACTGCCTTGAACTAACCAGAACTGGCTGACTGACCCTGACTGCATGACTGGCCTGACTGACAACCAGACAGACAGACAGACAAAGACATACATAGCGACAGACAAACGACAGACTGAAGACAGTCTGACATCAGCATGTCAGTCAGTCAGTCAGTCAGTCAGTCAGTCAGTCAGACAGTCAGTCAGTCAGTCAGTCAGTCAGTGTAAAGGAGTGAAAACAAAAGCAAGTGAAGTCAGTGTTTAGGCCATCTGTCGAATGTGAAACCGAGTTCAACAATTGAGCTAGAACATCAATGTATGTATGTCACAGTCCAGAGGTAGGCCAAATATACCTCAGGGACTTGCCCAACCGTGATAGGAAGGGCTTAAAAAGAAAAGGCACTGATTAACGTCAATGTAATTATCTAGGAGGATATTCAAGTGACTTCTACAGAAGACGATCGATTTTCGTCGAGGGTCTGTCGAGATTCTGTCGAGGGTCTGTCGAGGGTCTGTTGAGGATCTGTCGAGGGTCTGTCGAGCTTGCAAGGGCGAGATGGACCTCCTATGGCGGACAGGTGTACAAAGTCCCCAATCGCCCGAGGAGTTTTGGATCTGCAACTCTAACTCTGATCAAACTGTGATCAAACGTGTTTGACAACTGTCAACCTTCATCGACGAGATAGGACACTCAAACAAGGCGTCCCTTGGGAGTGGAGGAGGAGAGGCTTGTATTCATTAATATAGGCAGGCACGGCAGGGTAGAGCAGGCATGCAGCAGGCGGTGGCCAGGCCAGGTAAGGCTCCAAGGTGGCAGGCATGTAGGTAGGCCAGTAGTCAGCAGGTAAGCATCAAGCAATACGGCAGTCAAGCAGGCAGGCCAAGCAGGCAGGCATGCAGGCAGCAGGTATGTAGAGGTATGCAATCAGGCAGGCAGGTAGGCGGGCAGGTAGGGAGTAGCATACAGGCAGCGCAGGTAAGCAGCATCAGGCAGGCGAGACAGGCAGGTTTGGCAGGCATGCAGCAGCAGTAAGGACGCGTCAAGCAAGCATGCAGGCAAGCAGGCAGACAAGCAGGCAGCAGGCAGGAGCAGGCAGGCAAGCAGGCGGCAGGCATGCAGGCATGCAGGCAGAGGCAGGCAGGCATTCAGCAGTCAACAGGACAGGCGGCAGGCAGGCGGGCAACATGCGGCAGGCAGCAGGCAAGCAGTCAAGCAAGCAGGCGGCAGGGCAGCAGGCAGTCAGTCAAGCATCCAAGCAAGCAGAGGCAGGCAAGCAAGCATCAGCACGCAGCGGCAGGCAGGCAAGCAGTCAAGCAAGCAGGCAGGCTCACCTTTTGTTTTCAAAAATGTTGCGATACACATGTGTTGCACCAAAGAGAAAGGCGTCACTATCATCGGTCACCACACCATCTACGAGACCCTCTTGGTCCATCCACGCACACTGTGCCTCAGCCTGTGCATGCAGGTGGTGGAGTTGTGTTGGTGTTGTGGTGTTGGTGTTGGTGTGGTTGTTGTGGTGTGGTGTTAGTTTTGGTGTGGTGTTGGTGTGGTGGCGGTGGTGGAGGTGTGGTGGTGGTGTGGTGGGGTTGTCACGCACACTGTGTCTCAGCCTACATGTGGGGAAACATATTTGTGAATGTAAAAAACGTGGAGAGGTGTTCTGGTTCGGTTGGGGTATCCCCTTTAGCTATTGCCTACCACAGCTATGACATATCATACTATAACTTAACATACACTAAGTACATACATAACGGTGCTTAGTGTACGATACTTACAATCTAGTACCAATCCCAAACTGTGTTAGTAGCGAGAGCGCATGGGAATCAGCTGAGTGGTATGAGCGGTAAAAACCTCACACCATACAGACATAAAAGTCTCTTAAGTTTGCTCACAGTGCATGGGAATTGCACATGGACACGATGTAGTATCCATGCTGATAGTGTTGCGGGCATGCGTGTGTGTGTTTGTTTCTATGTGTGTGTGCATGTGTGCATGTGGGTCTATGTGTTTGTGCATTTGTATGGTGGTCGTGTTTGTGAGGGTCGAACAATACGTTGTGTGACAGTGGGTCGTACTGTGTTGGGGCATTTTGTATTGGTGGTCGCTGTTGGTGCAGGCAGTACGATACTGTGTGCATTGTGTGGGTCTTATGTTGTGTGGCATTTGTAATGGTGTGGTAGTCGTGTTTGTGTTTGTGGCGTACATACGTGGTGTGCATGTGGGGGGGGTCGTGGTATTATTGGTTTGGGTCTAATGTGTTGGTGCATATGTAATGGGTGGTCAGGTGGGGTGGCGCGGAACATACGGGGGCATGGGTGGTCATAGGCGGTGTGCATCTGTATGGTGGTGTGTGTCTGTGATCCTGAAGGAAACGGAGAACAGATACCCTAGCTGATACCCAAGCTGATACCCAAGCTGATTACCCACCTGATACCCACCCGCAGCCGGGGGCGATGATATGGATTCTACATACAATCTGGGCATCTCTGGCCTCGGCATTACGAAGTTCTCACTGGTTGGCGATCCCGATTCACTCTGATTCCATCGTCGAGGGCGCGGGACTAAGTGGCACAGCGGAAGTAGCAACACTTTATGGTCAGGGTAGGAGGTACTCATGCATCATCATCAGCAGCATCTTCGCAAGCAGCAGCGCAGCAGTCGTGCGACCTCAACTACCATCATCACTTTGGTATATCAACATCCATCATATCAATCATGCCCAAGCAGCAGCACAGTTAGGATTATCACGCACTCAAGCGACAATTAGCATGCAGCATCATTCATGCACCATCATCATCACCAGGAGCAAAGAGAAGGGTCAGTTGGGTTTGGGTCGCTAAAAGAACCCACACCATGTGTCCAACACCAACACACACCACAACAAGCAAAGGCGAGCACGTAATCAGCAAGCAGAGTAAGCAGAAAATGCGACCAAGCAATATATTATCCAGGAACATACAACCCTGCAAGCAAGCAGGCAAGCAAGAAAACTTCTAGACCCACATGATCATTGCGCAGTGACCCCGCCTCGCGCTCAAGCTTCGCCAGCTCCTCGTCGATGTCAAATTCACTGTAATCTGGGGTGGGTGAGTGCTGAGGAGGTTGCATTTGAGCAGGAGCGTTGAACACACCACTTGTTCCTGCATTGTAATGAGAGGGGACTGGCGGGGGAGGCATGCCCATGTTTGTAGTGCTCACTTGGGGGGCCTGGGGGGCCTTCATGCCTTCTGGACCCGGATTCACCGGTGCTTGGGCATCCGAATTCCTGGGGGCCATGGCAGAGGGTGGCAGACCTTCGCTTCCCCCCGGCCCACCCGGTACACCATGTCTCCCATGTACTTGGCCATGTCCCCAGACCGCTTCGCGAATAATACGCCTTTCTCATCCTTAGCTCTTGCGCCTAGCACTTCTCTCTCAGATCGCTGTATTGCTTGACTACCTCTTCCTGCTGTACTAGGGACCTCCCCAGCAGGGATAGAAGGTTTCAGATCCCCACCCACCTGCTGATCTGATGAGATGTGGGGCACCTCTTGACTATCTCTTTTCCTCCCGATACCAGGGACCTCACTCCATTCATACCGCCCGATCCACATATGTTGTTGGAATGGGAATTGGTCGTCACAGAAACTCCCAATCACGGGGAATCAGTAAGGCTTCTTGCCTACCACCACACTTTGGCCTTCTGGTCTGATGGGAAGGTGGGCACTCCCTTTGTTGTACCTGTCGGTGCAGCATACCACTGACCCCCACCAACCAGGGACATATGGCATTGCGTGCCTCATCATCACCGACGAACTAGCCGCCTGATCTGGGGCTGATGCAACATACAGCTCCCCCTTTTTGTCCTTTGCTATCGTGCCATGGACCTCCCCATCGGGACCCCTGAAGCCTCATCTTCTGCCGTACCGCCCTGCCTGGCTGGGTCTGATGTGAGGGGGCGGGTACAGACTTCAATGGCTGACGTGGAGGCCTGTCTCTTGCTCATCTCTATCCCTACTCTCTGTGAGTGGGCCCTTGGCTTCCTCCACCGCCTTTGCCTCACCAGCCGAGATCACGCATATACAACTCACCGGCGGGATTCACATGCATCTAGCACCATTAGCAGTCACCAATGGGCTCAAGACTCCTCACCACCCACAGGGCAAGGGATCTGGTTTTTAACAGCGGGGCATGCCTCCCCCCCCTCCTCAACTTCCTGCTTGATATGCACCCCCCTGCCAGCACCACCTGTGGCAGCAGCATAGGCACCATGGGTCACTATAATCTCCTCGTCCTCCACCTCGTTATCACCTTTAGCAGCACCATGGGCGTCATGGGCCTCACCATCGCTACCAGCCTCGCCTGCAGGGCAAGGGAGAGTTTTTTCAACAGTGGGGCGCGCATCCCCCCCCTCTTCAATCTCCTGCTTAATGTACACCGCCCTGCCAGCGTCAGCAGCGGGACTTGCCATGGTCTCAGGGTGGGGGACAAATGCGCCAGCCTGTCCTTTGGTTTTTGAGCCCAGGCGGCGAGCGAGGGCTACGCCCACAAAGCCGAAGGAAGGCACCTGCCCCTCTGCTTCTGCCGCTGTCGAAGTGGATGCTGCTGGGACATCTACGCTCTCCACCTGCTGCCTTTGGACTGAACCAGAGCCCTGCCCCTGCACTTGACCTATCATCCGTCTTTGCTTTGGCGCGGCTTTCCCAATGAAATCGAACGAGAAATCCTCCTCTTCCTCCGCCTCCTCCTCCTTACTACCAGAGTCACCAAATGCAGGTACAGGTGCAGGTACAAGTGCAGGTGCAGGTACAGGTGCAGGTACATGTACAGGTGCACGTGCAGGTCTAGGACCCACGGGGGTAGATATGCCTTGCAGCTGCTCCTGATCTGCGTCCTCCCATTCCATGACGTCTTCTGTTGCGTTCTTCACAACGTTTTCAGTGCCGTTTCCTATCCTGCCCTCTGCCATGCCAGCACAGGACGGGCCTTCCATTCTCTCCTCCCCGGCATCTTCCCAGTCCAAGCCATCTTCCGTTGCGTTTCCAACCTCTACCGCGTGAGCCTTGGGAGCTGGGGGGCTGTGGGGCGCCTCTTGGTCTGCATCCTCCCAGTCCAAGCCATCTTCCGTTACGTTTGCTGCCACATCCTCCTTCCCTCTCACTGTAGCACCATTGGCAGATGGTCCCTGTAGCTCTTCTTGGTCTGCATCCTCCCAGTCCAAGCCATCTTCGATTGCGTTTGCTGCCCCATCCTCCTTCCCTCTCACTGTAGCACCAGTGGCAGATGGTCCCTGCGGCTCTTTTTCTTGGTCTGCATCCTCCCAGTCCAAGCCATTGCTCGTTGCATTGTCTGCTCCATTTTCCTGCTCTCCCTCTCTTGGCCTCAGTGTATTTTGGTCCTGCCTGTGTGCAGGGCTCTTGGTTGGTGCTAATTCAACCAGACTCATCCTTAGAGCTTCCTGGAATCCTTCATCGTCGTCCTCATCTTCTTCACCATCTGTACATGCATACATGTTTATATTTTATATGATATGATATGGAATGGCACGATATGATGCCTCAGAGTATCTAAGTCCTGCCTGTGTGCAGGGCTCTTGGTTGGTGCTGATTCAAACAGACTCATCGGAAGAGCTTCCTGAAATCCTTCATCGTCGTCCTCATCTTCACCATCTGAGCATGTATACATGGTTTTTATCTTCTAACTTACAGGTATTGTAATTAGGATTACTGCCCGTACTTAGATTATAGGCTTATATTATATTACATATTGTATTATATTTATATTATATTATTTATATCCTTATATTATTAGCTTTATTATATTATTTATAGTATAATTATATTAATAGCTATCTATAGTGTATATAGATATAGTATAGTATGTGTCTTATAGTAATAGGATATTGTATTGTATTATTATCAATATTATATTATCTAGTACGGTAGCCCGTGTGGGCCTGTGGCCCCCCACAGACACACATCAACACCCCTACCTCCCCCTACCCCCCCAATCATAAAGGGGCCCGTGTTCGCTGGGTTCAGAATGGGCTTCACACCTGTCCTCACCTCCACCAGCCCTCTCATACACACAGTCTCATGTTTTCCCCCCCTCCCCCGCTTCAAATGCTGACGCATCTGCCCCCCCCCCCCCCCCCCCCCCGCACCAACTAACCACCCTATCCCTCCCCATGCATCCCCCCCCCCCCCCCCCCCATCCCCCCCCCCCCCCCCCCCCCCCCCCCCACAACACACACACACATCACCACACCGTCCCCACTCTGCCCAAACCTCGTCTCAGCCCAATCCTCAATTTGCCTCAGCCCCCTTACCCCGCCTTACATCCCCCAACAACGCGCACCCACATTCCTCTCCACATCTATCTTTCTCCTTCCCATTATCTGAGAATCTCTCTCGTCCCTTATAGTGCATATGTCGGTTTTAAAACAGAATCTCGCATTATGATTTGTCCAGCTGGAGTTCGAGGAATCGCGCCCGGAACGTTTAGTAGACCGTTCTTAGTCATACGACTCGGAACATGTGAAGACTTTTGGGTGAATGACAAACGAACTGGCCTGGCGCATTATCGACATCCTGCTTTAAAGTCGGAATTGCGCGGAGCAGAGGCGGCTTACCTGTAGCTCCTCTCGCGCGCATCTAGATACCTAGTTGGGCGTGCAAGCCCTTGTTCGCCCGAAAGGCCTTCGTTCGTCAACTCTGTCCGCACATCGCTACAGAACAAAGCTCGGTCCGCGAAAATACCCTTATCGTGCAGGTGGTGAGATGGTTGTGGTGTGGTGGGAAGATCCGTGAAGAGGTGAATTGCACGCGTGCAAGGAGCAACGCAGCAAGAAGAGTTGGCCCTGTCGTGTAACGGGTAGAACGGCACAGGGTTTTTCAGTATACTATATACTTGCGCAGAGATACCAGGACCCCGCCCATGTCGTCTAAGCTCGCAGCAATATGAATTTATCATAGAGCCTGCAGAAAGGCTGGAGAATGAAAATCAACTACCTCCAATCAAGAATCAGCGATGTGATAGCGACCTCAGGCTAATGTGCAATAGCATAATGCGAGTGACGGATGTAATCGCTAGATGAAAAAGAAGTGCGCGTTTCGAGTGCGTGAGTCCAAGTGCGAAAGTCACACGGGCCTATGCCCGAATCATGACCGAAGTGAAATTCTAGAGCATGGTGTCGCCCAGCAGTGGTCGCGTAACCTCCGTGAAGCAATAACACGGACCTATCATTCCGAGCGCCACGCAAGCGACTGGGGTCAGCAATGACCTCCGAGGAGAGGATCTCCTCACTCAGTTTTCATTGCAGTCATTCAAGTCGCAGTATAGGAGGCAGTTGTGGACATGAAATGACCGCGCGCATAGCTTTCTAGCTCATCTTCTGTTTCGGCATTGAAATCACTGGGGGAAGACTATGGTGTGTAACCGAAACATCGGGTTTGACAACAGCGGTTACACTGATTCGCACGCCCAGGGCACGTGGGACGATGATACCCAAACCTCGCATTACGACCAGACCGGGAGCAACCACTGCGCATCGATTTCTTTATCAATCATTATATTATATTATATTATAGTTATATTATTATGATATTATATTATACTCATATGTATATTAGTTTATTTATCTTATATTATATTATATTGTATTGTAATTTTATTGGCCCATTTTATGTATTGTATTGTATTGGTATTGTATTGTATTGGATTGTTATTATGTCAGGTTTCTTTTAATTAATTCTATTATATTCTGTTCTATTATGTAATATTATATTCTGTTATATTATATTCAGTTATATTCTATTCTGTTATATTATCACGACCACTGCGCTTAGGTCCTAGGGTTCCTGGTCTGGTCTGCTCTACACAGTTACGCCCTTCCCTTCCCTACTATCTCTATGCCCCCCCCTTACCCCCCCCAAGGACCGATATGATCCACCCCACCTTTTCCCTAAATTGTCCTGCCCCACTGGGGACACCGACCTGCGCAATTGTTTGCAAGGGCAAGATTGTGAAGGGAGGATGGAAGGTATTTTGACGTACCAGGAATTTTTAATGGGGACTCGGCAGATAACATGGCCTATGAAGGTCTGCAGAAAGTCAAGTAACTGGCAATAACTGGCGATAACTGGCTGCCAAGCATGACAAAGACCCGAAAAAAAACCAATGAAACAAAGCTGACATGAGGTGTAACAAAATCAATCCCCTCAAGCTAACATTTCTTGGAGGCAGGCTGGGACCCCCCTCAGGTCCTCCCCCAGGACCCCCCTCAGCACCCCAGGTCGATCTACCCACCTGGAAATGAGAACACAAGGTTTCCCTCCCTAAAACCTACATGCTCACCTGGAGGCATGGGCACCAGCGCCCCCCCTCTCATCGGGTCCTCCCCCAGGACACGCCCCGCCTCCCCTTCCGCTAATGCCCCACCTTCGCCCAAGCGGCCTCAGCCCGCCCAATTTTGACAGCCCTCGATAACTCACCTAATGAGGACACAAGGTTTCCTTCCCTCAACCTCATGCTCCTGGAGCGGCCCCCCTCGCTCAGAGCAGCACGCTGTAGTCCTCCCCCACGCGCCCCCCTCAGGCCCCCAGCCTGCTAACTCACCTGAATGGAGGACACAGGGTTCCTCCTTCAAACCCTCTGTCTCCCTGGAGCAGGCCCCCCCTCAGGGCCTCCCCCAGGACCCCCCTCAGGCCCCCAGCCTGCTACCTCACCTGAATGAGACACAAGGTTTCCTCCTTCATTTCATGTCCCATGGAGCAGGCCCCCACCCCTCAGGGCCCCCCCAGGACCCCCATCAGGCCCCCAGCCGGCTACCTCACCTGAATGGCACAAGGGTCCTCCCTCAAAACTAATGCTACCCTGGAGCAGGGCCTAGTTCTCCTCAGCCCACCCTAATATGATGTTCCCTGTAGGCTGTGCTCCAACACCCCCCCAGCAGGCCCCCATAGGCCGACCAAGCCACCTGCACCTCACCTGAATGAGACAACAAGGTTTCCCCCATTGAAGCGCGCTGCTATGCTCCTTGGATGGATGAATGGAAGGGCCCCCTAAGCCCACCACTCAGGTCCCCCCAGGCCCCCACTAGGCCTCCGAGCAGCTATCCGTTCACCTGATATGACTGGTCACGATGAAGGTCGCTCTCCTCCAAAGTCATCCATCCTCTAAGGGGAGCAGGCCTGACACTCAGGCCCCCCTCATGCCGGTCCCAGCAGCACAACTGTGCCAGTACCAATCCTCTGAAGACCGATTCAGGGGATGAGCTCCAGAACTTTTGCCGGACAGCAATTCCTGAATCGCTGTTCACCAGCCTGTCCGTGATTTGCAGTTTTCTCGCGACACCGGCGCGACATCATGCCCGCTGAACTCAACCCCAGCCCCGTCTAATAGGTGGTAGGGCCAAGCCCATCACGTGTGCCCTGTCCCATTGCGCTCATGCGGTGCACCTACAACAGGGAGACAGGGGTTAGGGTTAAAGGTGGCAAGCCTCACTCCTCCCATTCCTCAGGTGCCCCTGCCCGTTGGTAAAGAGTCAGACCAGGGGGTTTAGGGCTTGCAAAGTGCGTATAGAGTGTTATAGACCACTTTGATTCAACTGCTAGCACCAGGTACGCGCGACCGTTAGGCCACGCCACCGCGCGCACAGCAAGATTCGGTAGGTGGGGTTAAGGTTAATCAGTGGTGGTTTTTTTCTTTTCAAGGCAACCTCTGTCCCGGTTAATGATTCAAGTGTCGGTTAGGTCGACTTGTTTCGGAAGCCTATTGGGCTACCACCCTGATAAGATCAAAGCCTATATTGGCTTAGCCACCCACGCACCACTTGTTAAAGGACCGCGCCGGTAAACGAAACGAACAAACATACACATTGAACTTTTGTTCACTGGCTCGCCAATTTGTCAGCCAGCCAGATCACAGCCAAATAAATTCATGGGGTGGGTATGTAGGAAGTGGTAAGTAAGGTAGGCAATATACGGTAGGTAACGGTATTGTTGTGGTAACATGATTCATTCGTGTAGCCACACTCAGTTCACTTCGACTTTTGCTGGATAAAGCTCTCACACCAGAACTTTTATTTGGGGCTTTTCATAGCAGCATTCATGTACCCACACTCATTTCACTTCGATATTTTCTGGACAATGCTCTCACACCAGGACTTTTTTGGGGCTTTTCTTAGCCGCATTCATGTACCCACACTCTGTTCACATTATCTGGACAAAGCTCTCACACCAAAACTTTTATGTGGGCTTTTCTTAGCCGCATTCATGTACCCACACTCTGTTCACATTATCTGGACAATGCTCTCACACCAGGACTTTTATGTGGGCTTTTCTTAGCCGCATTCATGTACCCACACTCTGTTCACATTATCAGGACAAAGCTCTCACACCAGGACTTTTATGTGGGCTTTTCTTAGCCGCATTCATGTACCCATACTCTGTTCACATTATCTGGACAAAGCTCTCACACCAAAACTTTTATTAGGGCTTTTCTTAGCCGCATTCATGTACCCACACTCTGTTCACATTATCTGGACAAAGCTCTCACACCAGGACTTTTATGTGGGCTTTTCTTAGCCGCATTCATGTACCCACACTCTGTTCACATTATCTGGACAAAGCTCTCACACCAGGACTTTTATGTGGGCTTTTCTTAGCAGCATCTGGTAGGCAGGTAGGGTGTGTTATCTTTTTGATTCCTTGATTTATTATTGTTTTATTATTATTATTATTATGTTTTATCTTTTTCATTTGTCATTTGATTCTTCGAAATGTATTTATCTATCTTGATTTATTTCTCACCTAATTCACTTCGCTATTTTCTGGAGCTGCATAGAAGTTGCTGCTCTTAGCCAAAAAGAAAAGCTAGGGCTCTCACCCTCAATTTGCTGGTCTTGCAGATGGTCCAAAATCTGGTGGGGAGTGAGGCAGTTACATCTTTTATTTGTTTGATTTTATCATCGATTCATTTATGTACCTACAATGAGTTCACTAAATTTCCAGTTTACTAAGTTTAGTTGTACCATTATTCACACACTGCGTAAAGCGCTCACCCTCAATTTGCTGGTCTTGCACCATCTGCAACCCACACCATGTTTCGTGCGACGCATTGCAAATTGAGTAGCTCGGTGCAACCCCAGTGCGGCGCGCAGCCCCCCTGAACCCCACGAGGCGCGGAGCCCAGGGAGTTCAGGGGGGCATTTCTTACTACTTTAGCCAGACCCATGTGTCGCCATACAGCAACGGAATGGCGCCGCGCCGCTCAGAAAAAAACAGCGGCAACACAAGCAAGCTGCTGAAGCCCATCATGCTTTCAGTGCCTTCGGCGGGAGCGTCAACATTACAAACCTGTTCATCAAAGCATATGGCTCTCAGCCTCAACCTGCTGGTCTTGCACCATCTGCAATCCAAGCAAGCTGCCGAAGCCCATCTAGCCCTTAGTGCCATAGGCAGGAGCGCCAACATCTAAAAACTGTTCATCAAAGCATATGGCTCTCAGCCTCAACCTGCTGGTCTTGCACCATCTGCAATCCAAGCAAGCTGCGCAAGCCCATCTAGCCCTTATTGCCATGGGCGGGAGCGCCAACATCTAAAAACTGTTCATCAAAGCATATGGCTCTCACCCTCAACCTGCTGGTCTTGCACCATCTGCAATCCAAGCAAGCTGCCGAAGCCCATCAAGCTCTCAGTGCCTTCGGCGGGAGCGTCAACATTAAAAACTGCTCATTAAAAAGTGCTCATTCAAACATATGGCTCTCACCCTCCACCTGCTGGTCTTGCACCATCTGCAAGCCAAGCAGGCTGCTGAAGCCCATCGTGCTTTCAGTGCCACAAGCGGGAGCGTCAGGATCTTCAAAAAGATCATCGTCCTCCCCGCCAAACATTGAGTCTTCAGAAGCACTGCCATGATCCTTAGGCAAATCAACCTCCACAGACACCTTAACAAAGAGAAAAGGAATTATGGATATAAAATCAGATTTTTCTTCATACTTTTTAGCCAGTTGTGTGTGTGTGTGTGTGTGTGTCTGTCTGTCTGTCTAGATAAATAGATAATAGACGGCCTCCTCAACCGCACCGCTATAACATAAATACACAACATACATACACAAACTGCATTTTGAAAAAAGGGCTTTGGACCATCTTTCAAAAAATTGAAATCCAAATTGAAAAAGGAGCTTTGGACCACCTCTCAAGAAATTGAACTAATATTAAGTTAAAATAAAATAAAATAAAATAAAATAAAAGTGATCACCTTGACAGCCTGGAAGCCATGTCCAGCCTCCCCGCCCACTGCATCCACCTCCTTAGCTCCCAGGCTGCTGCCCCCTCCTACAATCATGGCCTCCCGCACTGCCCCACCGCCCCCTCCCACACAATTAATAAATTGAAAAAGGGCTTTGGACCATTTCTCAAGAAATTGAATCACAATTCAGTCAAAAATAATAAAATAAAAACAAGTGATAAGCTTGACAGCCTGGAAGCCATGTCCAGCCTCCCCGCCCCCTGCATCCACCTCCTTAGCTCCCAGGCTGCTGCCCCCTCCTACATTCATGGCCTCCCGCACTGCCCCACCGCCCCCTCCCACAAAATTAATAAATTGAAAAAGGGCTTTGGACCACTTTTCAAGAAATTCAACTAAAATTAAGATAAAATAAAATGAAATAAAATAAAATAAATAAAATGAAATAAAATAAAATAAAATAAAATAAAATAAAATAAAATAAAATAAAATAAAATAAAAAATACAAGTGATTACCTTGACAGGCTGGAAGCCATGCCTGGCTTCCCTTCCCCCTGCATCCACCTTGTTAGCTACCAGGCTGCTGCCCCCTCCTACAATCATGGCCTCCCGCACCGCCCCACAACCCTCTCGCACAAAATTAATAAATTGAAAAAGGGCTGTGGACCACTTCTCAAGAAATTCAACTAAAATTAAGATAAAATGAAATAAAATAAATAAAATGAAATGAAATAAAATAAATAAAATAAATAAAATAAAATAAAATATATAAATTACCTTGACGGGCTGGAAGCCATGCCCGGCCTCCCTTCCCCCTGCATCCACTTCGTTAGCTCCCAGGCTGCTGCCCCCTCCTACAATCATGGCCTCCCGCACCGCCCCACCGCCCCCTCCCACAGCTACATCCTCTATTGCTGCACTCATGCTCGTGCCCTTGAAGGCGGCAAGGTTGATGCTGGTTTTCAGCTTGGGCATCTGGATGGGAGGTAGTGGAGGTGCGGAGAGCGCAAGGAAGTTGGCGCGGCTTAGGCGGCTGCCTTTGGCGAGCGCCTGGTGCTCTTTGGCCGACATGAATCCCCCGTCTCTCACAAGAGCGTCGTTGTTGCTGTTGCGCCCGTACTTGTCCTTCCCATTATTGTGCCCTTTCTGGAAGATGAATTCACGTCCCACCTCAGACGCTATCTTCTGGACCTGCACAAACCGCAACAAGGCAAGAAGGCACAAGAGGGTACACATATAATTGTACAATTAAATGATTAATACAGCACAAACGCAGGGCCCCCATCGGTAAAACGATTGTTTGGGGTTCAGTTCATCAGTGCTTTTTTGTTGTAGCCCCACCTGCCATGGTTGGGCAAGTCTCATCAGCCTATTTGGTCTGCCCTGGATTGTAACAACAAAGAAAAAGGCGTAATAGGGTGCACATGAATTAAGGTGGGCATGTATGTCTCTGCTTCTGCTTCTGCTTCTGTTGCTTTTGCTTACGCTGTTGCGCTCGTACTTATGCTTTCCATCCTTGACATTATGGCATGGAAACGCGGGGAGGAGCCGAGGAGGTCCAGCCATTGGTACGACCCTGACCCCCCCCACCCCCCCACCCCCCACCCCCCCCCCACCCCAAAATGAGGCAAAATGGAAACAGCGATAAATAGTTAGGAATCTTCCAGGTCCAGATGGCTCCGGAACCGGTATAGCTATAGGAGGGGGGGGGGCTCAAAAACGAAAAGAAAAACCCTGGGCATGGCCTCATTAGAAGATAAACCTCACGTCCCCTCTCAGCACTGCCTATTTTGTGAGACGCGTTGAAATTGGCGTGGCCTGGCTGGAAGATAAACCTCACGTCCCCTCTCAGCACTGCCTATTTTGTGAGACGCGTCGCCATTGGCGTGGCCTGGCTGGAAGATAAACCTCACGTCCCCTCTCAGCACTGCCTATTTTGTGAGACGCGTCGCCATTGGCGTGGCCTGGCTGGAAGATAAACCTCACGTCCCCTCTCAGCACTGCCTATTTTGTGAGACGCGTCGCCATTGGCGTGGCCTGGCTGGAAGATAAACCTCACGTCCCCTCTCAGCACTGCCTATTTTGTGAGACGCGTCGCCATTGGCGTGGCCTGGCTGGAAGATAAACCTCACGTCCCCTCTCAGCACTGCCTATTTTGTGAGACGCGTCGCCATTGGCGTGGCCTGGCTGGAAGATAAACCTCACGTCCCCCCTCAGCAGTAGGTCGGTCGGTCAGATGGACAACGGGGTGACCCTGGGGGCTCTCGCAGTCCCGCCCCCCAGAAGGGGGGGCTCCACAATGCCCCCAAGTATGTGGCCAACAGCAAACTACTGAAAGTCCAGTAGTATCAATAATATTGATTCTTTGAGGTTGGGCAAGTCTCTTCAGACCAATTGGCAACCCCTGGACTGTGACATAAACACCCTGATGAAGCACACCTACTTCCAATCTGTCGGGTCCAATGGCAGCTCCTCTGACACCTGGACTGTAACATACTGACACCTACAGACCTAGACTGTAAAATAACCCCTGCTTCATACTGTTACATACTCAGGTTGATCATCAAATGTTATAGTTTTTTTGGCGGAGCCCCCCCTCTTGGGCTTGGGAGCCCCCCCTCTTTACCCCGCTGATGAAGTACAGCTCCCCTTAATCCATCGGGTCCAATGGCAACTCCTCTGACACCTGGACTGCAACATAACCCCGGACAGTTACATACTCAGGTTAATCAATAAATGTTCTTGATTTTTTGAGTTTGGGCAAGTCCTTTCAGCCTAGTAGGCTACCCCTGGACTGTGACATACACACACTGATGGAGCACATCTACTTCCAATCTGTATGGTCCAATGGCAACTCCTCTTACACCTGGACTGTAACATAACCCCAGACTGTTACATGCTTAGATTTATCAATCAATGTTCTTGATTTTTCGAGGTTGAGCAAGTCCAGTCAGCCTTGTAGGCTACCCCTAGGCCCTAAACTGTGACATACACGAACTGATGAAGTACACCTACCCGTAATCCATCAGGTCCAATGGACGCTCCTCTGATACCCCTTTTGAAGGACTCGATCTTCTGCCGGAATGCTGATGTAATGAAGTACACCTACCAGCAATGAAGTACATTTACCTGTAATGAAGTACACCCACCCGTAATCCATCAGGTCCAATGGCCGCTCCTCCGATACCCCGTTTGAAGGACTCGATCTTCTGCCGGAATGCAGATGCCTTCAGGTAAGTAGCCATCTGCACGTTACTAAAAGTTTCAGCCTTTTCAGCGGCGGCATTCAGGAAGCGCTCGCGGTTAGCTGCAACAGGGCAAGGAAGTGTGTGAGCATGGAAAAGGAGGGAGGGAGGGAGGGTGGGTGGGTGGGGTGGGGGTGGGGGTGAGGACGGGTGGGGGAGGGTGGGGGTAGGGGTATGGGTGGATGGGTGGGTGGGTGGGAGCGTGGGTGGGTGGGAGCGTGGGTGGGTTGGGAAATGGGTGGGTGGGTAGGGGAGTAGGGGAGGCTGCTATTTATAGTACTATATAGCACATCAAGTTGGTGGGTGGGGGTGGGTGGATGGATGGGTTGGGGTGGGGGTAGAGGTGGGGATGGGTCCCACCCACCAACTTAATGTGCGATCTTCATCTTGTCCAACACCTTCAGCTGCTCTGACTGCGGCAGCGTCGTTACCTGGAGCCTGACCTTGAAAGGCACTAAATCCCCGATTTCTACTAGAAGAAACCTTTCTGAATTGGAAAAAAGCTCTGCCCAGGACCCACCAACTTTATGAGCTATATAGTAGTACATGTAGCAGCCTCACCCACTCCTCCCACCCACCCACCCACCCACTCCACCCACCCACGCTCCCACCCACTCACCCCCACCCCCACCCACCCATCCACCAACTTGATGTGCTATATATAGCATTCTCACCCACCCACCAACTTGATGTGCTATATAGTAATATATATAGCAGCCTCACCCACTCCCCCACCCACCCACCCACCTAACCACTCCCCCACCCACCCACCCACCAACTTGATGTGCTACATAGTAGTATATATAGCAGCCTCATCCACTCCTCCCCCCCACCCACATGCCCACCCCTCCACTCCTCCACCCCCCCACCCACTCTCCCCCCCCCACCCACCCTCCCACCTACCAACTTGATGTGCCAGCTTCATCTTGTCCAACACCTCCAGCTGCACTGACTGGGGCAGCGTGGCCAACACCTCTGCGTCAATATTATCAATGTCATGCGCATTGATCTCAATCCCACCTGAAATCAAGCAAGCAATGCACTCAGGGGTTGGCAAGCACTGACTGGGGAAGTGTGGCCAACACCTCCAGCTGCACTGACTGGGGCAGCGTGGCCAACACCTCGGCGCCGATGTTCTCAGTGTCATGCGGATTGATCTCAATCCCACCCGAAATCAATGAAGGAAGCAAGCAAGCAAGCAAGCAAGCAAGCAAGCAAGCAATGCACTCAGTGGTTGGAGAGCGCAGAGAGGGGCAGCGTGGTCAACACCTTGGTTTCAATGTTATCAATATCATGCGGATTGATCTCAACCCAACCTAAAGCAAGCAAGCAAGCAATGCAATGCAATGCAATGCAATGCAATGCAATGCAATCAAGCAAGCAATGCAAGCAAGCAATGCAACCAAGCAAGCAATGCAGTCACGCAACCCTACAAAAACCCCTTAATACACCCCTACACACAACCATACATAAAACACTACATACAACACTACATACAACTAGGGACCGGCATATCATATGGTGTTGACCAAAGGCGAGTATGAGATCATATGATGTTGACCAAAGGCGAGTATGATATCATATGATGTTGACCAAAGGGGAGTATGATATCAGATGATGTTGACCAAAGGCGTGTATTATACCATCTGATAAAATATGATATCACACAAATTGCACAAATGATATTGTACATAAATTGTAACTTAAGGCTAGTCAGACTGCCGGCATCATATGATATCATGTGATGACATGATATCATATTATATCATATCGCCGTTCCCTTCATTCAACCCTACATACAAGGGACTCCCGTCTCACATGACAACTGCCCCCCATCCTTATAATGCTAGTGCCTCATCATTAACAGCATCCTCTCCCTCCTCATCATCAACATCATCAGCAGCAGCAGCAGCAGCCTCATCAGCATACAACGTTATACCGTCTCACCTGCCAACTGCACCCCATCCTCATCAATGTTAGAGTCTCACCATTAACAGCATTCTCCTCCTCCTCCTCCTCCTCCTCCTCCTCAACATCCTCTTCCTCCTCTTCCTCCTCCTCCTCTTCCTCCCCCTCCATCATCTTCATTCCTCTTTCTCCTCCTCCTCCTCTTCCTCCCCCTCCTCCTCCTCCTCCTCCTCATCATCATCATCATCATCATTGTCATACAACGTTATCCTGCATCACCTGCCATCTGCCCCTCATCATCATCACTGCTAGAGTCTCCTCCTCCTCCTCATCATCATCATCCTCATCGTACAATGTTATCCTGTCTCACCTGCCATCTGCCCCTCATCATCGCCTCTGCTTGAGTCTCATCCTTAACATCCTCCTCCTCCTCCTCCCCCTCCTCATCATCATCATCATCATCCTCCTCCTCCTCATCATCATCATCATCCTCATCATCATCCTCATGATACAACGTTATACTGCATCACCTGCCATCTGCCCCTCATCATCGCCACTGCTTGAGTCTCCTCCTCCTCCTCCTCATCCTCCTCCTCCTCATTGGCAGCAGCAGCATCAGCAGCATAAAACGTTATCCCGTCTCACCAGCCATCAGCCCCTTATCCTCATTACTGCTAGAGTCTCATCCTTAACATCATCCTTATCATCCTCATTCTCCTTCTCCTCCTCATCACCATCCTTTCCCTCCTCCTGCTCATCATCATCATCATCATCAGCAGCAGCAGCAGCATCAAACGTTATCCCCCCTGCCATCTGCCCCTCATCATCACTGCTAGAGTCTCATCCTTAACATCCTCCTCCTCCTCGTCATCACCATCACCATCATCAGCAGCAGCAGCAGCAGCAGCAGCAGCAGCATACTCATCAACATACACCGTTATCCCGTCTCATCTGCCATCTGCTCCTCATCATCATCACTGCTTGAGCCTCATCCTTAACATCCTCCTCCTCCTCCTCCTCTTCCTCCTCCTTATCATCATCCTCATCATACAATGTTATCCTGTCTCACCTGCCATCTGCCCCTCATCCTCATGACTACTAGAGTCTCATCCTTAACATCATCCTCATTATACTCTCCCTCCTCTTCTATATAATCCTCCTCCTCATCATCATCATCATCATCATCCTCATCCTCCTCATCCTCCTCATCCTCATCATCATCCTCCTCCTCCTCATCATTATCCTCTTCCTACTCCCCCCCATCATCATCATCCTCATCCTCATCCTCATCATTATCATTATCATGCTTCTCCTCCTCCTCCTCCTCCTCCTCCTCCTCCTCCCCCTCCTCATCCTCGTCCTTCTCATCATCATCCTCATCATACCACTTTATGCCTGTATACCCTGCCCAACTGCCTAACCTAGATTCATACCTGAGCAGCCACATAACTCAAAGGAAGTCTCACATTGCTTACCAGACCCCGAACACGGAATCTAAAGGGAAACACGACTCCTGCATTCAATTGGGGGGGGTTGGCGGGATATAAACTAAGGGTAGAACGAAAAATTCTTGAGCAAATTCAGATAATGATCAGGGGGGGGGGGGAATAGTTATTTTAGAATCTTGTAATTTGTGAAGGGAGGTTATATTTCTACATTAATAAAGTTATTTATGTTTTTTTATATTTTTTTTCTTCTGATTTTGTCAGTCAAGAAAGAAAAACCAAATCATGGAAATTACAAAGAACAATAGGAAGGGAAGATCGAAGAAAACAGTGGGCCAGGCGGGCAAGAAAAAAAGGGAGCGGAAGATTTCACCCTCTGACCGAAAATGCTCGCTAATAAAGTAGGGAACGAAAGAGGCAAAGAGAAGCACATTTAAGGCATTTCCCATTCGCCCCGAGGCGATCGAGCGGTGCAGCCTCCAGCATCCTTCTTACATGCAGTCCGTCTTAGACGAGCGGCTGAGAGACGGTTGGCGTAAGGTCCGGCAATTTACATCTAGCAACCAATATTCGTTTCCGTGGCTTGTATTGCAGACATTCGCCCCTGATTCCTGGGGGGGGGTCATTACCACAGCTTGAGGAAACATGGCGTCCTACGGCACGACGCCCTCTACCTTAGGAGTCATAACAAGCCTTACGAGTCCATATTGAATGAGGCGTCTTTTATAAGGCCGATCTGGCGTCTGCTCTCGCAACCTCCTCAGCTCTGTCAGACATGAGTCAGGCGAGGTCCGCTCTCACAACGCAAGCCGAACCCGATGCGAGATTTGATTATCTGAGGCCTGGTCACTGTCTCATAATCTTAGCGACGATTACGGTGGTCTAGCCATCTCGCAATCAACTATGACGGTTCTTATATCGCCGCTAACTTCACTCTGTCTTCTTGATGAATAATTCTTCTGTTCGCTTATCCCAGGACTCGTCTTTCTTCTTCCTGCCTCATGCACTCCTATCTAGTCCGAATTACAAACCGCAGCCACGCAGATCAAAGGTCCATCATAAGGAGTACCGCAGGATTCCCTTAGTCATCGAAAGGGGGGGGGGGGGGGGCATGACTCATCACCTCCTCCACTACCTTTGCGAACCACGGGGGCTCCGGGCCTTATGGAGCCGACCATGTACAAAACTCATCTCCGTTCACAACCTCCGCTCAACTTACCATACATCAACAATCGTTCATCCTCACCAATAAATACCCATTTTAACAGTAATCACTGTCAAAGAGTCCAACCTGACTCATCGTACCGAAGTGAACTGCAGGAAAGGATGAAACTGCCCCCTACAACTCATCAGTGCCCACTAGGACTAGAATGAGCGGATCTCACTGCCTTATAACCAACAGAACGACGAACAAACACATCCTAATCTATGACCGAATCTCATGAAGACAGAATCAGGGGCCGGCAAAGCCAAAAGAGGAGATCATCGAAGCCAGGATCCTGATTAGCCCGAAGCATCCCTCAAGTGAGAGTTAACTCACCGAAAAGAAGCTGCCGTCACAATGTACACTTAGGGAAGAAAAGCCCCCAGGGGATCAACACCCAAACCAAGACAATAAAAAACATCAAACACCAAAACATTCACAAAGCCACCACACCCAAACCGCAACCCAAAAAAGAACAGAAAAAAAAAGAGCATAAGAAGGAAAGAGCAAATCCTAAGAGTCAACCGATCCTCAACTAGCAGAAAAAGAAGCAATAGGGATTCAAAAAGAAGAAGAAACAAAGAGCGAAGCAACTCGCCGGAACTCCTCGGCTCCGGGGGGGCACTGGACCCAAATGAAATTGCAACCTACCTGCAGGGGACCGTCCCAATCCTAGCCATCGCATCGAACCCTACACCCAAACTCCCATGAAGAAACGGGGGGGGGGCTAGACGAGGAAGAGGGGAAAGGAACAGGGGGGAAAAGATTGGGTAGACTAAACGGGGAGAAATAGACAGATACCACATCACTAGGCTCGGTCAAACATTCGGAAGCAGGTCCTTCGGGACTCAGAGCTAGCAAGCTCGCTGCGGACTACCTCCGTGGTGACGTGAGCGTCGCATAACACTTCCGCCATCAAAGATAGCACTCCTCATCCGTTAGCATAAGGGGATCACCAGTCTCTTCTCGAAACTAATCCAATACGCAATACGATGGTGTCCTGTCGCGTTTGCGCGCTGTAAGGAGTCGATAGGTCCTACTCTGAGGAACCAGGAGGAGGACACGTCTAAGAAGGAGGAGGAAAAGGAAAAATACCTCTCTGAGCACAGTAGCAATCAAAAAGCGTCCGATCAGATCCCCAAGCTCAAGGCTGATACACAAGTGACCCATGTTCGTCAAAAGAAAAAATCTAAAGCCAAAAGGAAGTCGTGAAGCCTACAAGAAAAACATCAGTGCCGGACTCTGCCTACCCAGGACTGACCCTCGCATACAAATAAGAGAACCCTCCCTCCGTCCACTCCACACCCACTCAGAAGAATCCTCCTACCGCCTACTCATCCTCCTCATCATCATCATCATCAGCATCAGAATGCCTCCTCTTCCTAATACCATTATCCTACACCTCCTCATCATCATCCTCATCATCCTCATCATACAATGTTATCCTGCCTCACCTGCCATCTGCCCCTCATCATCATCACTGCTTGAGTCTCTCACTTAACATCATCCTCATCATCCTCTCCCACCTCCTCCATTTCCTCCATTTCCTCCTCCTCCTCCTCCTCATCATCATCCTCTTCATCTTCCTCCTCCTTATCATCACCCTCATCATAATCCTCACCATACATTTCATCCTTTCTCACCTGCCATCTGCCCCTCATCATCATCACTGCTCGAGTCCTCATCTGAGCTGCCATTACCCCCAAACATCTCCACCACCTGGCCGGCAGCAGAAGTTTGGGATCGGGTGTTGCTGCCTAGACGAGCGGTGGCCCCCGACTGGCTTACAGATAGCAGCTGCACACAGCAGTGGATTATTGGAGGTGGGAGTGGGGTTTAATCATCTGAACTGAACTCAGGAGTGGACAAGTGGATAATTGGACATGGGAGTGGGGTTTAATCGGCTAAACTGAACTCAGGATTGGACAAGTGGTTAATTGGACGTGGGAGTGGGGTTTAATCGGCTGAACTGAACTCAGGATTGGACAAGTGGTTAATTGGACGTGGGAGTGGGGTTTAATCGGCTGAACTGAACTCAGGAGTGGACAAGTGGATAATCGGACGTGGGTGTGGGGTTTAATTGGCTGAACTGAACTCAGGATTGGACAAGTGGTTAATTGGACGTGGGAGTGGGGTTTAATCGGCTGAACTGAACTCAGGAGTGGACAAGTGGATAATTGGACATGGGAGTGGGGTTTAATCGGCTGAACTGAACTCAGGAGTGGACAAGTGGATAATTGGACGTGGGAGTGGGGTTTAATCGGCTGAACTGAACTCAGGATTGGACAAGTGGTTAATTGGACGTGGGAGTGGGGTTTAATCGGCTGAACTGAACTCAGGAGTGGACAAGTGGATAATCGGACGTGGGTGTGGGGTTTAATTGGGCTGAACTGAAACTCAGATTGGACAAGTGGTTAATTGGACGTGGGAGTGGGGTTTAATCGGCTGAACTGAACTCAGGAGTGGACAAGTGGTTAATTGGACGTGGGTGTGGGGTTTAATCGGCTGAACTGAACTCAGGAGTGGACAAGTGGATAATTGGATCTGGGTGTGGGGTTTAATCGCCTGAACTGAACTCAGGGGTTGACAGCAGAATTTTGGAGCCAGGTGCTGCTGCTTAGACGAGCGGTGGCCCCCGATTGGCTTACACACAGCAGTGGATGATTGGCCGTGGGTGTAGGGTTTATCAGCTTGACTGCAGTCAGGAGTGGACAAGTGGACAGGTGGATATGGGTGTGTGGGTTACCAGCTAGACTGCCGTCAGGAGTGGACAGGTGGACGTGGGTGTGGGGTCGCGTGATGCTGCCTTGATGAGCGGTGGTCCCCGACTGGCTTGCAGATAGCAGCTGCCCACAGCAGTGGGTGATTGGACGTGGGTGTGGGAATTATCCGCTGAACTGCACTCAGGGGGGGGGACGTGGGTTAGGGGTTGGGTGTTGCTGCCTAGACGAGCGGTGGCACTAAACTGGCTTGTAGACAGCAATTGAACACAGCAGTGGCTAATTGGACATTGGTGCGGGGTTTATCAGCTAGACTGCAGTCAGGAGTGGACAAGTGGACAGGTGGATATGGGTGAGGGGTTTAATCAGCTGAACTGCACACAGGGGGTGGGACGTGGGTGAGGGGTTGGGTGTTGCTGCCTGGATCAGCGGTGGCACTTGACTGGCATGTATACAGCGGCAGAACACAGCAGGGGATAATTGGACGTGGGTGTGGGGATAATCAGCTACAAGGATGTGAGTGATAGTCTGTCTTCCTTGCCTTGGTTGCCCCCTTAGTAAGGGGTGTGTGAGTGTCATTTTGCCTTTTCTGTTTCCTTTTCCTTTTCCTTTTCCTTTTCCTTCAAATATTAGAAGGCAAAGGCAAAGGCAAAGGCAAAATAGTATTTGCTAGGTGATGGGAAAGTCGCACGGGGGGAAGTATTGTTTTCAGCAGACGGTTAGACATGTTTGTGTGTAATGTGTGTGAGTGTGTGTTTGAGTGTGGGGTGGGGTTGTAGAGACTTGGACACGTCTATAATCAGTCTGAGTTTGAATCCTGGTATCCGTGGTTATCGAACAAGGTGAAGTATAGTATTCTGCAGACAGTTAGACACCAAATTGCCGGCGTATAGAACCTTGCATCACTTCTTCTTCTTCCTCTTCCTCTTCTTCTTCTTCTTCTTCTTCTTCTTCTTCTTCTTCTTCTTCTTCTTCTTCTTCTTCTTCTACTTCTTCTTCTTCTTCTTCTTCTTCTTCCTTTTCTTCTTAGGGACCACATCTTGGTGTGCAATGATGTCCAGGCAAGGATCCCGTTTCGACGAATGGTTCAATGTCTGAGCACGTTGAACCAATGAACATACGTATAGAACCTTGTAACACTTATGCCTGTACCACGTCTGATGCGTGAGTCAGGTCTCCTGGCTATGTGCCCTAGGAACTTCAATCTATGTTTCCTGGTGATGCTGGGGATATCCCCTTGGTTGCATCTTTGTCTAGTGTCATCATTCCTAGCTCTGCCTGCTCTGCTAATATTCAACGACATGAGTAGACACATATGGAGTGCCACATCGAATTGTTGAATGAGGGGTTCTGGAAGAGCCCAAGTCTCACACCCACACGAGAGGGTGGAGGGTATAATTGCTTTGAACGTAATATTATTGATTTACCTGGTTATGCTCTCTCTCTGTCTCTCTGTCTCTCTCTCTCTCTCTCTCTCTCTCTCTCTCTCTCTCTCTCTCTCTCTCTCTCTCTCTCTCTCTCTCTCTCTCTCTCTCTCTCTCTCTCTCTCTCTCTCACACACACACAGAACTACCATATGCCATGTTCCCCATCTCACCCTCTCTCTCAGATCAATATCATCAGCCATAGTCCCTCCCCCCCGCTCTCGGTGCTTCATCATAGTCATCTCTTCCATTCCCATGACATCAGCCAACTCCTCATCTTGTAATCTCATGAGCTCCTCATCAGTGATGGTGGAACCTAGAGTAGCAGGTGAGGGGGTTAGGAGATTCAAGTTTGAAGCTTGGAGTTTGGAGCTGCATAAGCTCTTCATCTGTGAGACTGGGAACTAGAGTAGCAGGGGGGTAGGAGATTTATTTTTTGTGTTTGGAGGTTGCAGTTTGGAATTATAAGTTTCGAGGTTGGAGGTTGCATTTGGAGTTTGAAGTTTGGAGGTTGGAGGTTGGAGGTTGGATCAGCATGAGCTCTTTATCAGTGAGGTTGTGACCGAGAACCGCAGAGGGTAGGAGTTTGAAGTTTGGAGTGAGGGTTGGAGTGTGGCGGTCGGCGGTTGGAGGTTGGAGCCTAGAGTAGCAGGGTGGGTAGGTGTTTCAAGTTTGGAGGTTGGAGGGTGGAGGGTGGTGGTTGGAGGTTAGAGGGTGGAGGGTGGTGGTTGGAGGGTGGAGGGTGGTGGTTGGAGGTTGGAGGGTGGAGGGTGGTGGTTGGAGGTTAGAGGGTGGAGGGTGGTGGTTGGAGGGTGGAGGGTGGTGGTTGGAGGTTTGAGGTTGGAGGGTGGTGGTTGGAGGTTAGAGGGTGGAGGGTGGTGGTTGGATGGTGGAGGGTGGTGGTTGGAGGTTGGAGGTTGGAGGGTGGTGGTTGGAGGTTAGAGGGTGGAGGGTGGTGGTTGGAGGGTGGTGGGTGGAGGGTGGTGGTTGGAGGTTGGAGGGTGGAGGGTGGTGGTTGGAGGTTAGAGGGTGGAGGGTGGTGGTTGGAGGGTGGTGGGTGGAGGGTGGTGGGTGGAGGTCGGAGGGTGGTGGTTGGAGGTTGGAGGTTGGAGGTAAGAGCTGCATGAGCGCTTCATCAGTAACAGTGGAACCTACAACGGCAGGGGGGCAGGAGTTGACAGTTTGGAGTTTGGAGCTTGAAGGTTGGTGGGAGTTTTGTGCTGAAGCACAAAGACCTGTCGACCTGTAAAATCCAAATAATCTGCTGAATTGCTGTCGTTTAAACGATTGTCTGGGGTTCAGTTCATCAGTGCTTTATATTTTTAAGCCCTTCCTATACGGTTGGGCAAGTCCCTTTAGCCTATTTGGCCTACCCCTGGACTGGAACATATATACATACATGCTGTAACCCCACCTTCTGTCGCTCATCTTACCTTTCTTGGGGTTCGTTGCGCTGTACAGGATTTGTTTTGCTGAACGAGGTGTGCCTTACCAGGATTATTTTGTACAACAAAGGGCTGTACATGATTTCTTTAGGGTTTAGGGATTGTCGCGCTGAATAAGGTGTGTTCAACCAGGATTGTTGAGTGGAACAAAGTGCGGTACAGGATTTGTTAAGGGTTTAGGGTTTAGGGCTTAGGGATTGTTGTGCTGAACGAGGTGTGTTCAACCAGCATTTAAACCAGAAAAGTGCTGTACATGGATAGTAGTGCTGAACGATGTGTGGTGAACATCGAGTGGTGGTTGAAATGACGTCCCTCCCCCACTATCTTTCAGATGAATGGCTAGTATGAAGTCAACAAGCCTAGTCAACCTCACGACATTCATTGCACCCTACCTTTCTTGGGGTTCAGCTGGGAGTCCAGCTCCCTTGCCACCATCTCATCGAACGCCTCCTGGTCCTGCATTTTCAGGGCCGGCCCACTACCAGAAGCTTGGGTTTGAGAAGCTGATAAGTCATGGTTTGCGGCGGAAGTGACGGGGGGGGGGGGGGGGGGGGGGGGGGGGGGGGGTGAGATGGAGTTGACGGGAGCGGAGTTGGGGGGGTGTGGATGGAATTGACGGGAGTGGGTGGGTGGGAGGGGTTGAGATGGAGTTGACGGGAGTGGGGTGAGAGTAGGAGGGGTGGGGGTGAGATGGATTTGATGGGCGTGTGTGTGTGGGGGGGGGGGATTAGATGGAGTTGACTGGAGTGTGGTGTGTGGGGGGGCGGTGTGAGAGGAGTTGACGGGAGTGGGGTGAGTAGGAGGGGGGGGTGAGATTGAGTTTGACGGGGGGGCGGGGGGGGGGGGGGGGAATGGAGTTGACAGGAGTGGGGTGAGTGGGAGGGGTTGAGATGGGGGTACAGAGAGTTGTAATGGGGTTGGGATGAGAGTGAGGGGAATGGGAGGGGTGGGGTGGAGTGGGAGGGGTAGGGGTGGGAGGGGGTTGGGAGGAGTGGGAGGGGTTGGAGATGGAGTTGGAGGGGTAGTGGGGTGAGTTGGAGGGTAGGGGTAGGGGTGGGGTTGGGTTTGATATGGGGTTGGGATGGAGTTGAGGGGAAGGGAGGGTTGGGGTGGAGTGGGAGGGGTGGTAGGGTTGGGAGGGGTTCGGTGGGAGGGTATGGAGGAGAGGGAGGGTTGAGATGAATTGGCGGGAGTGGGGTGAGGGGGAGGGGTAGGGTGGGTTGCGGGTTGATATGGGTTGGGATGGAGTTGAGGGGTGTTTGAGGGGAATGGGAGGGCTTGATTGGAGTGGGAAGGGGTAGGGTGGGAGGGGTTGGGGTGGGAGGGGATGGGATGTAGTGGGAGGGGTTGGGGGGGATGGGAAGGATTAGGGTGGAGTGGGAGAGGGTAGGGGTGGGGATGAGTGGACGGGGTTGAGAGGAAATGGAAGGGGTTGGGGTGGAAGGGTTGGGGTGGAGTGGAGGGGTTTGAGTGGGAATGGTTTGGGATGGTGGGGGAGGGGGTCAGGGGGAGTGGGAGGGTTGGGGTGGAAGGGGTTGGTGTGGGGTGGGAGGGGTTGAGGGTGGTGTGGAGAGGGTTGGGGTGGACGGTTTTTGTTGGAGTGGGAGGGATGAGGGGGAAGGGAGGGGTAGGGTGGAGTGGGAGGGTTGGGTGGGAGGGGTTTGGATGGAATGAGAGGGGTTGGTGGCTGGGAGGGGTTCGGGTGAAGTGAGTGGTTGAGTAGGAGTGGTTGGAGTGGGGGGGTGGGGGGTGGACGGGAGTGGGATGGAGTGGGAGGGGTGGGGTTTGGGGGGAAGGGTTTGGTGAATAGGGTTGGGTGGAGTGGAGGGGTTGGGGGTGGGAAAGGAGTGCGGATGGAGTGGGAGGGGTCGAGG
Organism: Chlamydomonas sp. ICE-L; assembly: GCA_013435795.1. Taxonomy (NCBI): domain Eukaryota; kingdom Viridiplantae; phylum Chlorophyta; class Chlorophyceae; order Chlamydomonadales; family Chlamydomonadaceae; genus Chlamydomonas; species Chlamydomonas sp. ICE-L. The sequence continues at coordinate 4,767,338 of JACBWV010000825.1, forward strand.
TGGTGTGGGAGGGGTAGGGGTGGGAGGGGTTGAGGTGGGTGGAGGGGTGGGGTGGAAAGGGTTGGGGATGGCGTGGAGGGTTGGGCTGGAAGGGTTTGGGATGGAGTGGGAAGGGTTGGGGGTGGAAGGTTTGGGATGGTGTTGGGAGGGTTGAGATGGTGTGGGAGGGGTTGGGGTGGAAGGGTTTGGATGGAGGGGGAGAGGGTTGGGGGTGGAAATGGTTTGGGATTTCGGATGGTTTGTGGGAGGGGGGGTTGAGGTGGAAGGGTTTGGGATCGAGAGGTTTGGGATGGAGTGGGAGGGGTTGAGATGGAGTTGACGGGAGTGTAACTCACCAAGTGAGACAGGAGCCTTTCCCTTGGCTCGCCACGCTGCCTCCTCCTCCTCATCATCTGAGCTCTCCAACTCAATTGGGACTGCAGGACCTGAGTTTCCCGAGGCGTGAGTGAGGCGTTAGGTATGAATCCTTTTTATTGCTTGTTTATTGAAAAGACTTTTGCCCCAGGAGGTTATTTATTGCTTACTTTTTTATTGTTTTTTATTGAAAGGATGTTTGCCCTAGTTTTTTATTGAAAGGATGGTTGCCCTGGTTTTTTCCTCTTTTTGCTTTTTTACTTTTTTTGTTTTTTTGCTTTTTTTACTTTTTTTTAATTTTTTTGCTTTTTTTGCCTTTTTTTGCTTTTTTTACTTTTTTTACTTTTTTTCCTTTTTTTTTGCTTTTTTGCTTTTTTTTGCTTTTTTTACTTTTTTTACTTTTTTTACTTTTTTTACTTTTTTTGCTTTTTTTGCTTTTTTACTGAAAGGACTTTTGCCCCAGGAGGTAGGACCCTTAAACAAGATGGCGCATCCATAGCTTTCCTTTTCGGCTACAAATAGTAGCCTCTGGTTAGTGTCCCTTCCCCCTCTTTGACTATTACCCAAAGCCAAGTATCAGGCAGGGTGGTGAACAGGAAGCCGCGCATAAAAATCATTTTCTCTAGAATTGCCGCGATATAGATATTGGCTTTCCCCCAATGCGTTGGCTCATGGAGCTACCCTAAAGCTGCTGCTCGAGCTGAATCAATGGTGTTTTTTGTAACGCGACACACTTTTGGCCAATTGCTGGTTGCTCATGCGACGCATGGGGCTAGTAGTACAGAACTGGATCCCTCAATATGCCCCCCCGGGCTCCGTTCTTGGCAGCGTTTATGGGGCAGCGAGTCGCACGGGGGTCGCGGTGGGGTCACACCCAGGGGGTTGCAGTGGGGTCGCACGGGGGTTGCAGTGGGGTCGCACCCAGGGGGTTGCAGTGGGGTCGCACCCAGGGGGTTGCAGTGGGGTCGCACGGGGTTGCAGTGGGGTCGCGACCCGGGGGTTGTCAGTGGGGGTCGCACCACAGGTGGTATGCAGTGGGGTCGGCCGGGGGTTTGCAGTGGGGTCGGCACCCAGGGTGTTTGCAGTTGGGATTGGGCACCGCCAGGGGGTTGCATTGGTGGTCGCACCCATGGGGTTGGCAGTGGGGTCGCACCCATGGGGGTTGCAGTGGGGGTGCGTCACCCAGGGGGTTGCCGTGGGGTCGCCAACGTGGTGCGAGGTGTGGGGTCGCAAGACGTGGGTTGCAGTGGGGTCCAGCCAGGGGGTTGCAGTGGGGTCGCGCGGGGTTGGCAGTGGGGTGGGTGTCGCACCCAGGGGTTGCAGTGTGGGGGTCGCACGGGGGTTTGCAGTGGGTCGCACCGCCAGTGGTGTTGCAGTGGGGTGGGGGGTCGCACGGGGGGTTGCAGTGGGGTCGACCAGGGGTTGCAGTGGGGTCTCAGTGGTGGGGGTTGCATTGGGTCCACCGGGGGTTGCAGTGGGTCGCACGGGTGTTTTGCAGTGGGTCGCACCCATGGGTTTGCAGTGGGTCGACTGTGTTGCGTGTGTTCTCACCCAGGGGGTTGCAGTGGGGGGAGCATCCCAGATGGTGCAGTGGGAGGTCGCACGGGGGTTGCAAATTGGGTTCGCACCCAAGGTGTTGCAGTGGGGTCCGCACGGGTGTGCGTGGGGTCGACCCCGGGGGTGTGCCGTGTGGGTCGTCCGGGTGGTTGCAGTGGGGATCGC